>CM054062.1:319764854-320054381 GCA_028641055.1 Alopecurus myosuroides
TAAGTTTTAGCTCCATCTTTTAATGATAAAGGGAATATTTTAGCAACAAAGTAGCTACGTTTCTTAAGATCATCAGAGAATAAACTACTCAAAGAGGAGAGCTCATTCATATGTTTCATAGCACTTCCATTTTCAGTACCACAAAAAGGTTCTTTCTCAACAGTAGATATATAAGATAAATCAAGAGAGAAATCGTAATCCTTATCCCTAATATTAATAGGAGAGGTGGCAAACTTAGCATCAGGAGATAATTTATATTTAATAGCATGACTTTCAATAAGACTCATAACATATTTATTCTTCATAGCATGTATTTCATCAATAAGATTATCATTAAGATCAATATAGGAATCATCAAAATCATCACTAGGATTCTCTATAAGCTCAGGTGAAACAGCAGGAGTAACAGGATTTTTATCAGGAGTTTCAGTGTTTGCAATATTTTTAGCTTTAGCAATAGTAGCATCTAAGAAAGGACCTAGAGAACCACTCTCATCAAGCACAGTAGAAGCATCATCAAAAGTACTAGAAGTATTTTCAGATTCAGCAAAAGTAGCATGTGTAGCATGTGGTTGTGTAAGCAGGTTACTCATAACAGACGGTGAATCAAGAGCAACAGAGGTGTTCAGAGTTGTACCTCTTCTTGTAGTTGATGGTAATATAGGAAACTTTCCATCACGAGTCTTACCCATGATGAATGTCGGATATATACCGAATAGGGGTATATCAGATGGTAGTCTAAAGTGCCGGATTACCCGGGTGGCCCAAATGGTAGTGGGCTACAGTCCATTGGGCGGCCCAGTAATCTGACGAGCAGAAGCCGTATTCTAGAAGAACCCGGATCACGGCCCACGTGATCTGGCTTGGAGTAGAAGGAAGATTCCTTACTTTCCAAGTTAATAGTTGCCGTAGTCTTCTAGGTTTCCTACTCTGTATGCCCTAACCCGGCTATTATATAAAGCCAGACGAGAGATATGATAGGAAAAAGGAAGCTACCAGCTAACTCGCCGAGAGGTTGATCCTCGACGAATAGCTAACAGAACCTCACGCTGTACTTTTTATACACAGGCTTTAGACCTGATTAGTGAGTTTGCAGGAGTAGGAACGCCGTATTACTACGACGTACCGAACCTGGGTAAAATCTGTGTCTTTGTCCTTAACGCAACCACGTCTCCCCACGTCTCTACCCGTAGTTTCATGGCACCCCCGTCTATGAATTCTACTACGATGTCTCGACAGTTGGTGCCCACCGTGGGGCAAACGGCGTCAGGCGTTAAATTTTGATCTGGGATACTTGGCGGAATCGGCAGTTCCATAACTGTCCGAAGCCTGGAGTTCGACAACGGTGTTCGACGTTTCCTTGATAATGGATCTTACATACCGGCGCAAAATCATCTGGTAAGTGCCTACGTGTTACCGATTGGATCTACAAATATCTTTATCGGACTAAATGCAGAGGCCATGGGGTTTTGCGGTGGAAGCAAATTTTTCCCACCCGCCCTATACCCAGTCGAAGATGACTACGACACCGGGTTTTGCTCAGATCACCGACAAAAAAGTGATTTACACTTTATCGGCATGGTACAATCCGAGGTCGCCGAAATAACGGATGAAAGCAATCCCGTGCAAGAGGCAGAAAACAGCAAACCCACTACCGAGGTGGAAGATCCGACATCCGCCAATATAGTGTCACATCCCAATTTTGGAATACCTGATAACCCAGTTGTTTTGCTAATTGCTTGACAATTAAACTTTGGTTGTGTTTGTTTGAGTGCAACTAAACAAACTAATTATATAAACTTACATGGCTAAGAAATGGAAAGCAAACTTTAAAAGATAGCAAAGCAGTAAACTAAAAATATTCAACATATTGTTCCAATGACCTTGGCAAATATTTTATAAAGTAAATATTGATCAAAGAGTTTTCCAAAACAATCTTATGAATCCCATACTTGTTGAATATTATTCCAAGGCCTAAATTAAGAAAGAGGAAACACTAAATAAATTTCCCTAAAAGATTATCAGAAAAAGAGGCATTCTTAGATGCTTCACCAAAATATTATCAAATGTTTTTCCAACCTTGCAAGCTTAAAAACAAAGGTATTGGAGAGCATTGACTTGCTATCCCTAGTCACATAAATATTTTGGCAAAGCATTGTTAAAGAAAAGCCAAGTGCCTTATTAAATGGAATTTCCAATATTTCCAGAAACAGGAAACTCAAACAAGTTACTATTGGAAACTTACTTAAAATGATATGAAATTAATACCATTGCTTCCTTATATCAAATAAGGAACACACCCAAGAGGATACCAAAAATTGAATCAATTAAAGTCCTGAAAACATGATTTTTCTCCACAGCAACATTTGGAATTTTAAACAAGTTTGTTCTACAAACTTTTTCAAAATGCCATAAAATAAATACCACATGCTTTATATCTTAAATAAGGAGGAATACCAAAAGGGCACAAGTTTTTGAATAATTTAAGTTGCCAAAAACCCCTGTTTTCTTGACAGCACCTTTTTGAAATTTGAACAAGTTTGTTCTATGAGGTAACTCTAAATGACTTGAATTTTCTACCACATAAGGAACACACCAAATAAGGAATGTGTGCCAAAAATTCTAATTTTTGGAAACTCCTAAGTAGGTTAATAAATTCAATGTCCATTTGTGTAAGGATTCAAATTTGAACAACTTTGAATTATGAAGTTTCTCAAATTGAGCCAATTTTCACATATGTTGTGTATCTTAACTAATAAGAATTTTGGGCAAAAGGATTTCAAATTTAGACTTTGTTTTCCTAGTGAAAACAACGTTTTTCAGAAAGGGAAAAGAGGCAAAAGGATGTTTTTGTAATTATCTAAGGACCTAGTTGTAATCCTAGTCATTGTCCTTCTTCTTCCTGTAGCAGCAGTGGAAGGCATGGCTGCCCATGCCCCATTGCTTCGAATTGAAGACTTCTAGATGGATAAAACCCCCATGTGAGGCCTCTACCTGCCGCCTCTCTCTCCCCCCTCGAAGAGCTCTCTCTCTCTCTGTGCAAATGACCCAAACCCTAGACCGAATAAGCTCGCCGGCGTTTCGGCAGTTGCAGAGCTCGCCGCCGGCCGCCGTTGGCGCCTTCGTCTCCGCCTCGTCGTGCTGGTGCTCGGTGCCAGAGGAATCGAGCCGGAAGGGCTCGAGGTGGCCGCGCCATCCATTTCCTTGCTGCGGGTCCGGCGGACTCCGGCGACGAATCCCCGCCGCCCTGAACCTCCTCCTCCTTCTCCGGGTGTTCCGTCGCATTTGTGGTGAGCAGGCGATCCCCGCCGTTGTTTTTCCCCTCTCCCTCTCCTCGTAATTTGTCGCCGCGCCGTGGACGCTGTCCGGCTGCCGCACGCCGTCGTCGCCGTGGTCTTTCCGGCCGCTCCCGGGAAGCGAGGCTGCGCCCACTTGTTCCCCTCATCGTGAGCGTTGCGTATATGTTTTTATTTTGCATTTTGGTCGCCGGATTCGCCGTATGCGAGCTCGCCGGAGTTCCGCTCCCGCCGGCGATGACGTCTCGCTGATGCCAGCGCAGCTGACCGCACGGGAGCAGTCAAACTGGCCCGTGGGGCCACGGATCTGCCGCGTGGCTGCCCGCGTGGCTGGCTGGCCCGCGAGTCAGCGGCTGCGGCTAGATCTGCCGCGGTGGAGAATGCCCAGGCCGGCCCAACTGCAGATCTGGCCCAAGTCTAGTTCATTTTTCCAATTTAAATTTCACAGAAACATACCTGTTTACTTTTGGCCTTAAAAAACTATCTAAAAGATGAATTTTGCCAAACAAAAATTCACAGATGTGAATAAACTAAATCTAAACCATCTCCAACTTGTAGATCTACATTTGGATGAATAGTTTGGAAATGAAAAATGGTTTGGCAACAGGTACCAGAAACACCAAAATGAGCACCATTTTAATTTCACAACTCCAAATGAGGTGTATCCAATTGTATTGGAAAGACCTTGAAATTTCCTAACAGGAACAATTAACCTTGATTCAAAATTCGTTATATTTTTGAAATGGCATGCAATTTGGTAAAACACCAGAGAGCACTTTGGTGATTTTTATAAAATAATTAAAAATGATTTTTGATGCAACCTCAACTGGATGGTCTTGTATATGTTTAGGGCTATCCAAACCTAGATGGGTTTAATTTTTAGAGCATAATAGAAAATTTGGTGGACAGACCTTTAAATTGCTGGTTTCTGCCATTTTGGCATTTTAAGTAATTAAATTATGTGACTATATTTTTGTGTTGCAATATTGTTTTCTAGCATGTATAAGTTGTGTGAAGTTGTTTTCTAAGTGTTACTTAGCTATTTTATCATGTTAGATTGTGTGGACTTGAGTGGAGAAGAAATATGATTTATGTTAATTGCATATGTTTATTCTCTATTTATTATTTGCATAGAATTTTTGAATGATTAATTTTTGTGCAAGCACTTGGATTGTGGTGTTGAAAGATTAGGTCCAGTACCATGTTGGTACTTATATTTTGTTATTATCACCTCTGCTAGCTTTCATTTGAATTGGTAGAAAAGCATGAGTAGCTTAGTCATCGCTATGAGAATGTTATGGAAAAATTCCCTCATGTGTGGAATTTTTGACATAAGCATTTGTGGTTGTGTAGCCACATATTTTTGTGTTATTTTCATAGGACCAGTAGAATTTTTATTATGTTTTTATGAGTACTTGAACCCTAGAGTTTTCACTTGTGTGGAAATAATAGCATGAGTAGCATTACCTTGCTTATTTTAGCACCCGATTATTTTCTACTAGTATGGTTATTGCACTAGATGCTATTTTAGTCTTTTGTTAATTTTTAGCAAGTGTGACCAGAGGCCTTGTGACCTCTTAATTCTTTTAAATGCTAGTGGAACACCCACTGGTGTCATTGCATTTTTGGTGGAAACATTATTTCCCCCACACTAGATGTGTTTCTTTTATATAGTTCTATAACTAATGAGTGCCTAGTATTTTTGCCTTGGGATTTTTTGTGCTAAATGAAAATGTGTATGCTTCTGATTGTAAGTGGTTGTAATCATGTGTGGCTTGCTAGGAAAAATCCATCTTTGGAGTGTTGTTTGATTCCTCTAGTAATGTCCCTTTTTATTACCACTAGTATGTAGGAGTTGCCCTGCAAATGGATGCCTTGTTTTATTAAATGGGATATTTTTGTTATAGAAAGTATAGGTGTTTTTCACTACTGTTTTTATGACATGGACCCTCTGGTTGTATTTCAATTACTTGATTAAAATTCATCCATTGATTCATCATGTTTGAGTAGTACTAGTTTCCTTAGCAGTTTTTTTTGTATTGAATTATTTTTCCTGCCAACTTGTGTTGGGTAGATATTTGTGTATCCTTGCATGAGGACATGTTTTCCTTCCCATTATGATAACATGGTTCCTTGTTTTCATTTTAGTACTTTACTTGTTATGCATGCTTGCATAGCAAACTTTTAATAGAAACATGTCTATAGGATTCCTCCTTTTTAGTCATTGTTTCTATTGATCTCACTATGAGAAATTGTGTGTTTTGTGATGAGTCTATTGCCTTGTTGCACTTATGTAGGCTCACTGATTTGTAAAAGTAACTTTTGCAAATCATGTGTGTTATTTATTCTTGATGTGAATTTAGGCTTAGCAGATTAGCTACCTTGTTCTTTTTTTGGTTTGATTGATAGAACCATTGCCATGATTATTATCGTGCATGTTTTATATACTTTTAGTAGTCTCACCCTTGTGAAACTAAGTGTAGTTTGGGTTTATTAATATCTTGGTATGAGAGTGGCACACCCACTGAATCCATGATATTGGGGTTGTGAGATATGTTCCTCCAACCTTGAGTTGTCTTATTAAATGGCATTTCTGCCAAGTATGGTTGTTTGATTGTTTGCCTAAATTAATAATTGAGTGATAGGTTATTATTAGTTTCCTTGCTGTATGTATGGTTGCTTGCCTTGATTGGTTCTGAATGTGTGTCCTTTATTCTTTTTACGACGTTAGAAAACGAAGAGGAAGGAAGTGTCGTGAAGCTCTGTGTCAAGTTCCAGTCACTCCAAAACCAGGGACACAAGGAGTTGCCATGCAAGCCATCCTGATGCTTGCCGATACAATACTTACCATTATCTATCATGCATGTTTTACCTCTGAAGTTTTACCAAAACTTGATTATCAAAACTATTTTTGATGTGGCTATTACTACTATACTATTATATAGGTTACTATCATGCCAGTAGTTAGACTTGGTAATACCAAGCCCATAAGCCACCATATGGTATTTATTACCATCAAATATACTAGTCCCTAAGTAGACACCCTAAAATTGTGATTCTACAAAACAAAGGCTTTACGGAAAAACCCGGTGGAAAGGTGAGACCTTGTCCACGGGAGGTTTGTGAAGGAGTCATTTTTTGGAAAAAGTGGTTGTTTTCAAAAATGACACATAACCTAGTCTTCGCTGGACAACCTTTACCGTACTGCCACCCTACCTCAACATGGGAACGGGGCTTAACTTGAAGTTTGTTCTTATTAGTGTGTGCTATTTCAATCGCTATAAGGGACATCGTACCCTCGAACCGAATGTCGTCAGTGGAGACATAAAAGTGTGGGATTCATTTTCCCTCCGGATGCAGCAGTTGGGGCTCCTGGCTTGGCGGGGATTAGCTCGGTTCCGGGGATGCGTACACTCGACTGAGAGATAGGAATATACTAGCTTGAACATAGTGAATGGTTATGATCAGATACCTGATGTTTGCATACTGTTGTTACAGTCCGTGGTTGTTCACGGTAGGTGTACTGGATCTGGTGGATGAGTACACCTCTACAGAGTACAACTTTTTCGAAGAAGCCGTGTCCTCGGATATGGACAGTTGAATGGCCATGTAGCTAGCATTGTGTCAATATTTTCAAAAGAGGAAGTTTTTGAAAAGGAATTTTTGAAGGGAAGTGTTGAACTTGTGAAGTTCGGAAAGGAAGGAAAACTTATACCGTCGAGGTATCGTCGATGATGGAAAGCCAAATGTTGTTATTCAAAACAAAGTGTTTTGCAAAGAAAACCTTTTCTACTCTACGCAAGAATTCTGGAAACTGATTTCCAAGAAGTTTTGCAAAGAGAAAATATTCTTTAACAAAGCTTTACAAAACCTCTTGTACATGTGATATCTACAAGAGAAATAAAACTATATTATTTTCTTCTGAAGTATCTTCTTCAACGAAGATACTGAATAACCTGAGTGCAACTGTGGTGTCATCATATATGAACACCATTGATAGTGAACCCTATTTATAGCCTACCTATTCCACCATATAAGCATACTTGCATGTTGGTAAGTGACATGATGGATGTCTTGCTGAGTACATTCAAATGTACTCACTTTGGTTTCGCCCCTGGTTATTTTTATTGGCCAGACCTCGAGGAGAAATCTCAGGAGGAGATCAACTAGGAGGAGTACGTTGATGACTGTGTGAATTAGGCTCGTCAACCGGTCAGCAGCCTGTAGGTTAAGGCGTGACATGGGCCCAGCTACGTTATGTGTTTATTGTCTTCCGCTGTGTTTGTTAAGTTGCCTGCCCTGCGTGGCAGATGTATTAGACTTGATCATGTGAACATTTGTGTAATACCTTTATGTATTCGTGTAATGGATGATGTTTTCTGTGTGCCAACTTTGTATGTTGTTCACGACTGATCTTTCTGGGATCGTGAATGTATGCATACGGAGGGTTTCAGACTGCCGGTCTGGGGTCCTTACATATAGCGATGAACTCGGAAGCTGACTCTGTGCTAGCCGCCATTGAGCCGAGATTAGAGTCAGAAACCGGATCAGATGACTTTGGTTCCGAAGACGAAGACGAGGACGCCTTCGAAAGAAAGGTTAAATATTTTCAGGAGGGATTCCACGAAGTACTAATGGCGAAACCGTCTGAAAACACGGATGCCGGCAGTCAGGAAAGCCCTAGAACTCCTCCGCTAGAGGAAGAGAGAGAAGACGAAGAAACCTCTCCAATATTTCCCAATGTCAAAGAACTGACAGAGGATGAACCTGTCAAAAAACCTCCCTCTTCCAAGAAAAAGCACAAAGCCGCTAAAAAACTCCAATACAAACTCCAGATGAAGAAATCGGCTGATCCAGCTGATGAAAGCCCGGAAGTAGGAGATGCAAGCGGAATAAAACCTGTGAAGAAAACAAAAGAAATCCTTGTTCTGCCAATGACAGAACAAGAAGAACAGGAATTGCTACAAACACCAGTGGGATTGCATGAACCCCCTAAAGTGCGAGAAGCCAGGAGACAAGCTCTCCAAAGGCAACAGCAACATCTACTCAGAACTTGTGAACACCTCCAAAAAACCCAGGATGACATCAAGATCATGAAGGAAGAAATCGAGGAGTACGAGAAAAAGAATATATCTGCCTTAAAACCTACAAGGTTACCCGGAATCATAAGAACGTAAGTACTGCCGCCAAAAGACAGGTTTCACAACCCATCTTGGCAAAAGCAGGTAAACGGCAAAGATGCCAGAGGCGAACCAATATACAAAACCGCAGCAGAAAACGCGGAAGCAGCGTTCGCCATCCTCAACAATGATATGTACTCCAACGGCGAAAAACTTCAAGGGGTGTATGCTTTCCTAGGAAAAGCATTGCAAGAACAACAGTGGGGACAAGAGCGATCAGGGAAGTTGCATGACGACTCCGCCCTATGCAAAACAGCTACTTGCGCCTCTGGAGCACCTGGACCGAAGGAGCCTAGAGATTCAAACAACTCAAAAGAGAGGAAAACGGATCCGAGAAAAGACAAGAAAAATCCTGATAACAAGGATGAAGCGTATAGAACCGGATCCCATCTCCCGAAAGGTGGACTTAGCCTCCATGATCGGGAAGAAAAACACTGGAATGACGGCAAAGCAATGCCACCTCCGAGAAACCCAGCTGAAAAAGCCGGAAGACAGGGTATACCTCACAGACGTGAGAGATCTCAAACACCCCCTAGGGATAAGGAAATATACAGGAGTAGAACTCCACCTCATCCAAAGGGGCATGATATCGGAAGAAATAGAGATGATCCCGGAAAAGCGCGTCCGCGCAACAATGGAAAAGAAAGGAGTAGATCCCCTTATGTCCATTCAGCCGGCAGGTACTCCGCACACATGGATAGGGCGGAAATGGACGATCTATACTTTGGACCTAAGTGCTTCAAAGATAGGATCCAAAGGATAACCCTGCATTCTGGTTTTGCCAAAGTTGGTCCAACGTACCAAAAATACACCGGTAGTACAAACCCGGATACCTGGCTCTCAGACTATTATATAGCCGTCCAGATTAACAATGGGACAGACCTGGAAGCTGTAAAGTTTCTTCCCCTAATGTTACTGGATGGAGCCAGAGATTGGATTAACGGATTACCTTCCAGAACTGTTGACAGCTGGGATGATATGGCTCGAGTATTTACTCAGCATTTCCGGGGAACCTACAAACGCCCGAATAGCATCAATCAGCTAAACCGTTGCACCCAATTTGAGGACAAACCATACGTGGATTTCATCTCAAGATGGACTGCAATGAAGAATAGCTGCTCTGGAGTAACTGGCGTAAAAGCAATGCATGCTTTCGTCAATGGCCTAAAACCCGTACTTGTACCGTTCATGGTTGGTTCCAAGCAGCACAAAGATCTCGGATCTATGCTTACAACCGCCAATGAACACGCTGCAGCCGAAGACGACATCAGAGCTAGAGGAGGCAATATCGATACATTGATATAGGCCAAAAAGAATCCTCGCCCTGAGAAAAAAGGAACTCCAGATGCAACACAAAAGCCCAAAGAAGTTAACATAGCCTTTGGAAGTGAAAAAGGGAATAGGTGGAAAGGACGCAGTTCAGAACCAATAAATTACACCAAGGAAGAATGGGAAAAGATTAAGTCGGAACCCTGCGTCCACCATTCGCAATTCGGGAAACCCACCCATACTAACGCACAATGCCGGCTGAACAAGCATATGAAAGGCAGTGCAGGATCCGGAAACAAGGGGAAGAACTCCAAAAGGAAGTTTTCCAAGCAAAAGCCTGAAGCTGAGAAAGAAGACAGTGAATCGGACACTGACGAAAAAAATCCAGGAACAACAGCGAAAAGGCGAGCCCAAGTTTCCGAGAGTTGATGGAGAGTGTGCCCTAACTTTCTTGGCAACTCCATCAGCAAAGGTGGCAAAAAGAACGCTTCGAGAAATAAACGCGGTTGTTCCGGCAACCCCGAAATTCTTGAAGTATTCAAACACACCAATCACCTGGGATCAGTCTGATCATCCCGGGAATATCCCTGAACCCGGCACGCAAGCTCTTGTTGTAAGCCCTATTGTCCAAAACACTAGGCTAAAAAGAGTGATGATGGATGGAGGATCCAACATGAACATAATGTACCTGGATACACTAAGGCATCTGAAAATCTCCGAGACCCAGCTCAACCACAGCAACATACGTTTTCACGGCATTGTTCCTGACAGGCAAGCACGATCCCTAGGAGAAATTTCCCTAGATGTCGATTTCGGAGAGAAAGATCACTTCCGTCAGAAAAAGTATCCTTCGAAGTAGTGTCGTTCGAAAGCATATACCACGCGATACTCGGACGTCCAGCTTTCGCCAAATTCATGGCAAGATCATGTTATATCTATAACAAGCTGAAGATGCCAGGGCCAAAAGGAGGAGTAATCACCATATCGGGAGACTTCAAGTTGGCAAACAAGCTGGAAAAAGAAAACGCCCTTTGCGCTGAGAAGATCATAGCAAAGGAAGAGTTGAAGGAGCTGGCCAAAGAGGTATCGCCGACAGGAAAAGAAAGCCGGAAGTCAGCAGATAGCTTCAAAGCTTCCGAGAATACAAGACAGGTAATCCTAGATCCCAAAGATCCGACAAAATTCGTCGTAGTGGGATCTGGGATGACCGACAAATAGGAAAGCGAGCTCATCAAGTTCCTCCGTGAGAACTGGGATAACTTCGCTTGGTGTCCAGCGGACATGCCAGGCGTACCCAGGGAACTTGCTGGGCACCAACTCAAGGTGATCCCAGGATCGAAACCCGTCAGACAAGGTCTCCGTCGATTTGACGGAAGAAGACGGAAGGCTATCGGCAAGGAGATTATCCGGCTTTTAGCAGCAGATTTTATCCGGGAAGTTATACATACTGAATGGTATGCAAATCCAGTATTAGTCCCGAAGAAAGATACTACTTCCCTTAGAATGTGTATAGATTACACCGGCTTAAACAAATTGTGTCCAAAAGATAGGTTCGTGTTACCACGAATTGATCAAATAATAGATGACACTGCAGGCTCTGAGCTTTTATGCTTTTTGGATGCATATTCCGGGTACCATCAAATACGCATGAAAAAGGAAGATCAAATTAAGACTTCTTTTATAACCCCTTATGGGGCGTACTATTACATAACCATGCCTTTTGGCCTGAAGAACGCAGGTGCAACCTACCAGCGTTGCATGCAACGTTGTTTGCATAGTCAGATTGGCAAAAATGTCCATGTTTATGTGGACGATATTGCTGCGTTACCAAGGAAAAGGATACACTCCTTGAGGATTTGCGAGAAACCTTGGAAAATCTTCGTGCTTATAAAATGAAGTTAAATCCATTAAAGTGCGTATTCGGGGTTCCCTCAGGAAAACTTTTGGGTTTCATCGTTTCTCATAGAGGAATATAAGTAAACCCGGAAAAGATCAAAGCAATCTTAAACATATCCAAGCCTACGTGCGTAAAAGATGTCCAAATATTGATGGGTCCCGCCACAGCCGTCAGCAGGTTTATTAGCCGGCTGGGGGATAAAGCCTTGCCACTCTACAAGTTGCTGAAAAAGTCCGACAAATTTGAGTGGACAGAAGAGGCAGATGCAGCATTCAACCAGTTAAAGGAAACTTTGATGAAAGCTCCGATTTTGGCATCCACAAAAGACGAAGAACCTATGTTATTGTACCTTACGTCTACAAACCGAGTAATCAGTGCGGTAATTGTTGTGGAACGGAACAAAAACGAACAGAGCATACCAGACCAGCATCCGGTATATTACATAAGTGAAGTTTTCTCCGAGTCCAAACAAAGGTATCCACACTATCAAAAACTGCATATGGCGTATTTTTCTCATCCAGAAAACTTCGCCATTAATTCCAAGGACATTCCATAACAGTGGTATGCAAAGCGCCACTAGCGGACATAATAAAAAATGCGGAGGCAAATGGCCGAGTGGCCAAATGGGGCATCGAGCTAGCAGCATTCGACAGTAAGTACCAGCCTAGGACGACAATAAAATCCCAGGTTCTGGTAGATTTTGTCGCCGACTGGACGGAAGCAATGGAAAACACACCAATGCCGGACTCCGAGTACTGGATCATGCACTTCGACGGATCCAAGATGAAGGAGGGCGCTGGAGCTAGTGTAGTTTTAAAATCCCCTAAAAGTGACACAATGGAGTATGTATTACAAATACACTTCAATTCCAGCAACAACGTGGCAGAATACGAAGCTCTGCTTCATGGCTTGCATATTGCAAAAGAAATAGGTGCCAAGCGCATTTTGTGCTACGGTGACTCAGATTCGGTACAACACCAGCTCAACCAAACTTGGGACGCCAAAAGCCCTATAATGGCCGAATACCGGAGAACGATTGACGAATTTGCCATCTGTTTCTTTGGATTCGAAGTACTCCACGTTAAAAGGGAGGAAAACTGGAACGCAGATGCCTTAGCCCGCATGGGATCAGAAAGAGTAAAAATCCTACCTCCAGATGTATTCGTCCAACATTTGTACGAACCATCAATAAAAGGTGGAGATGTTGATTATCCTCTGGCTTCCGATTCAATTGAAGTTATGCTCGTTAACCCAGATTGGACAATCCCATATATAAACTTCTTAGTTAATCAGAAGTACCCGGAAGGAGCAGACGAAGTCTTGCAAAGACAGATTCAGCGTCGATGCAAAGGATACACGGTAATTAATAATTGCCTGTATAAACGCAGCACTATCGGAATTTTTCTGCGATGCATTTCACCAGAAGAAGGACGAGAGATCCTACAAGAAATCCATGCCGGAGATTTCGGACATCATGCTCAATCAAAAAGCATAGTCAAAAAAGCATTCCGTGCCGGGTTTTTATAGCTAACAGCCAAGACAGACGCTGAGCACATAGTAAACACATGCGCAGTGTGTCAATATTACGCCAAGCAGACAAATATGCCAGCCCAAGCACTCAAAAATATCCCCATTACATGGCCATTCGCGGTCTGGGGGCTAGATATGATGGGACCATTCAAAACTGCACGAGGCGGACTCACACATCTACTTGTAGCTGTGGACAAATATACCAAGTGGGTGGAGGCTAAACCCATCAAAAAGCTTGACGGTGTAACTGCCAGAAATTTCATCATTGACGTAGTCATGAGATACGGCGTTCCACATAGCATAATAACCGACAACGGGACAAATTTCTCCATTGGAGAGTTGGCAAAATATTACCGACAAACGGGAATTCGCCTAGATCTCGCATTTGTGGCACACCCGCAATCCAATGGACAAGTTGAAAGAATGAATAGCTCAATCCTGCAAGGAATACGTCCAAGACTCGAATCTCCTCTTCATAGAGCAGCTGGAGCATGGGTAGAAGAGCTACCTTCCGTGCTTTGGAGTATCCGAACAACACCAAACAGGTCAACTGGGCAAACCCCGTTTTTCCTAGTTTATGGTGCGGAAGCAATCCTTCCAACGGACATGATCCATGATAGCCCAAGAGTGCAAGATTTCGATGACTCGGATGCCGAAAAAGCACGTCAGTATGCCGTCGATCTCTTAGAAGAGGAACGAGAACTTGTGCTTCAAAGATCCGCTATTTACCAGAAAGGTTTACGACGTTATCACAGTCGGAAAATCATGCATCGTTCTTTTAAAGAAGGTGACCTAGTGCTAAGATTGGTGCAGCAAAGAAAGCACAAACTGGCCCCAGTATGGGAAGGACCATTTGTCATCAGTAAAGCCATGAAGAATGCATCATATTATCTTGTCGACATTCGCGATACGGAAGATGATCCCGAGAAGCCGAATCGAAAAACAAAGAGAAAGATAGATGATGAACTAGGAGAGACAAAAAGGCCCTGGAGTATCCAGCAGTTACGTCCCTTCTATACTTAGTTCAATTTCTATGTAAACATCTTTGAGATCATGAAATAAAAGTTGTCGGAATTCTTATATCCATGTTTTTTACAAGTTTATTACAGTACAAAATATGATTCCACCTTATCTATTTCCCAATGATCTTACAAAATACTCAATGTTAACCCGAATTGTGCCTGCGTGCTCGGTGTTTAATAACTGAATGATTTTCAGCCTATTAAAGGCTAAAGGAAACTCGGATTGTGCCTGCGTGCCCGAGTTTCATTCAAAAAATTCCTTACTATTCTCTAAGCATTATCTGATTGTTTACGTGTTGGATCACTGGAGCTAGTTAGTAAAAAGGCCCTTAGTATGATCAATGTTTCCGAGTTCAAACTGATTGGTTTTACCCAGTAGCTCGGCATGAAGATTCATAGTACTATTGAGCCATTTCAAACACTAAGGACAGTTAAAACATATAAACCAGAGAACTTAGAAGATAAAGGAATATCAAACCCGGAAAACTTGCAAAGAATTTCATAATTAACTGCAAAAGGAGGAGTACTTGTTTATACAAAAGAATAGAATCATTAAAATATAAGGTTACATTGTAAAGTACAGTAATGCTCCTATTTTCTACTTCCACCATCCAGGTTAAGAAGAATCCTTCAGGCATCCGAGTCTTCATCGCTGCTATCGTTCTCGGGGGCTTTGGGAATCGCTTCTTCTGGGTAGGTGATGGAGATGTTCACCATGGAGGCGATCTTGGTGGCGTGACCCTTGATCTCGTCGAAAATGGTGGTCCGCTGGGTCTCCAAGTATCCAAGGGGGATACCGGATGCCATGCGCCAAGATTTGGCACTAGGGTAATGCATACGCATAAGGCCTAAGGCCATGCGTGCACCACCCCATGTTGCGGAGCGCAAGGCGGACTCCTTGGATTCCGCCACCTCCAGGATAGCTTCCGGAAGTTTTTCAACTTCCGAGAATTCCCCAGTTATTGAGGGAATGAACTTGTTGACCAGCTGCATACATGCAGCCCTGATCGCAGTCCATACCTTCCCAAAAGCTCGGATTTTCTCAATCCGAGTGAGATCTGGGTTATCTCCTGTTTTTCAGACGAAAAACCAAAAGGTTGCGAAAAAACAGAGAAGGAAATCAAGACATGGAAAAACCGGTAAATGATAACAACTTGCCGAGAATCTTGTCCATCTCGGAGCCTTCCTCAAGGCGCAGGGTTAAGGCACTCTCCAAGTCCTGGATAGTGGCCTTGTCCTTATCTGCCTGTTGAGAGGCCTTGGACTGAGCAATCCCAAGGGCCAGGTTGCTGGCCTCCAGTTCCTTTCGAACCTCCATAAGATCCTTATGAAGGTCCAAATTCTCCTGTCGGAGACTCGCGGCATTGCCGGCATCTTCAGCTATTTCCTTGGCTTTAGCCAAAGCAGCTGGAAAGCAAGGAACAAAATTCCGAGTTTAGAAAAACTTGGGAAAGTACTTAGACAAAAAACCGGATAAAGAACTTCAGAGAATCAAAATATACCTGTTGTTTCCAACAGTTGTAGCTGAGATGATGCCAGCTCTGCTTCTTTCACCTCAAGAATAGAAAGAAGGTTTCTAACCTCCTTATTCTTGACGGAAAGTTTGTTGACAACTTCCATGTTAATGGTTTCAGCGGTTTGCTGGAACACGGAAATGAAAAAATCATGATATTTAAAAGCATCAAGTGAAAAGTATACATTTTACTTAATGCTTGGGGGCTAAAGATAATACCTGGCTCATCCGTTGTAACCCTGTTAAGTTCTCAGTGAACTCTTTTGCGTACTCAGCAAAAAGAGTCCCGGCCGCGCTAAGGCCATCGCTGATGTTCTTGAAGTCCTTGTCAAAGGTGGGGATCTCCTCCTCAGTTATCCGAGAAGGACCTCCCACTTCAGGAACCGCCCTTTCCCTTGTGTCCGTTTCTGGCACAATGGGCTGGCTGGTCTCCAGAGACTCGGTGGTGGGGGCTGCGGCATGCTCTTCTGTTACTGTGATCGGCGTGTTCGGAGCGGTAGCAAGGGAAGTATGAGGGCCTCTGCTGGCCACAGCCTTATGCCTCTTCAGCTTTTTTGGCTTCAGAGTAGATGGAGGTAGGCTAAAAACAAAGCAAAATGCCGGAAAAGTTAAAACTCCGAAGGTGAAAGAAAAACTTCGACAAAGGAAAATAACCCAGATGTTCAAACCTGGAGGTGGCGACGGGAATTCCGTCAAGATCGATGACATCCTGGGAAGAGGAGATTTTCTTGCGCTTTCGCCCACCGGCAAAGGTGGAACGCAACGCCTCCAGCTCAGCGTCGGAAGCAAGTTCCAATTCAGGAAGATCAGCAATCTATTAAAAGGTAAAAGCTAAGTCAAAAACACAAAAACCGAGTAAACGAGAAAAAGTTTAAACCCCAAAAGTCGAAGAATTATACCTTGGGAGCAAGATTCTCGGCCGTGTACATTGGCCGGCTTTCTTCATATTGGTCGCGTGATGCAACCAACTGATTCACGCGCCGTCGCAAATCTTTTGCGGACCAGTCCTTGCTGGATGTCCGCATTTCGTCACCGGCTCCTGTGTACTCGCAGAGAAGGCGAGCACCATGATTAGCCAAGGGCTAGATCCGCCTATTTAACCAGCAAAGGACTGTGTCCATGCCGGTTAAAGGCGGATAAGAAGTGACGAGTTTTGCGATGCGCCGCGTGATCCTTAGAAGATCCGGCGGCAGGGTTTGAACTGCCTCAGTTCCCCAATTTTCTTGGGGAACAACGGCGGTGTTCGAGAAAGGTGGAACCCCGAACGTTTTTCCAGGAAAGGAAACGTCGGGATGATAAAATAAGGAACCCGTCCAAAACTTGACGGATTCCGATGTTTTAATCTTGGGGAACCAATCCTCTCGGAATCTTTGAAGAGTGAAAGAAATGGTTCCGCAAGTTGGGAGTGCGCCCTCCGAAGAGTTCCGCTTAACCCCGAAACAGTAAAGCCAGAAATCTAGTCTAGGCGCTATACCTAGATAACCCTCGAAAAGGGCCTGAAATCCGGCTAAGTAAAGGATGGAATTTGGTGGAAGGTTGTGTGGCTGGATGTTGTAGTGGGACAGGATCTGGAGGAAGAAGGAGGATGGTGGAATACCCATACCTCTAAGAAGGTGGGAGGAGAGAAGAACCCATTCTCCGTCATTCGGCGTGGGCTCAGTCTCGTCCTCCGGGAGCCGCCATTTTCCCTTCAGAACAAACCCCTCCTTTTCCATTGTCGGAAGGAGGGACGACGGAATACTGCACGCACTCCAGTTGCCGGCAGATCCCGTCTCTTCTTCGGCTCCGGCAGCGGCGGAAGCAGCGGCCTCCGCGGCCGCGAGCTCGTCTCCGACGAGCGCGATTTTCCCCTCCACCGTCTCGGGTGCGAGCGGTGGGGGAGGCGCGGAGGAAGATCCCGCAAGATCCGCGGAGGTAAGAGAAGTTTCCTCGCTCTCCGCGCCGCCCGTGGTCTTCGTCAGCTCGTCGCCGGAGACCCGCGCCGGAGAATCCAGTTGCGGGTCCATTGTGTCGATAATCTCGTCAATCTCCTTGGGGACGACGTGGGCTGGAGAAGACGACGGTGAGGCCATCGAGTGGCGGCACTCGGTCGTTTCCGGTGAGGTCTTGGACGCGATGGTGCGTTCGGGAGATGCTTTGATGTGAGCTTGGGCGCTGGAAATGGTGTGCAAAGTGAGAAGCGGAAGGTTTTCACGGTGGACGAAGACGGATATTTATAGCCGGAATTCCGTCACGATGCGTGCTAACGGCTCTTTTGACCGTTGGATGTCCAACGCGTGTCACTCGCCAGAAAATCCAGGAAATGAAACGACAGGATGATTATGGCTATCTCCTCGTTTCCCGTGAGAATCTGTCAGAGATATGTTTCTGGGTTTCCCACTTGTAACCCAAACGTCCCTCACGTCAGCAAGTTTAAAGCGCTGACGTAGGAAGTTCCTTCTCTGCGAAGGATCGTGCGAGAAAAGCCGGATTTTCTGGATTCCGAGTATTACGTTACCACCTCCTTTAAGGAGAAAAAAGAAGAATCAAGACTGCAGGCCGATATTTCTCGGAAAAGATGTATTTGGCGAAAGACGGCGAAAACGGAGTCTCGATCCTTCTTGGGGGCTATTGTCGGATATATACCGAATAGGGGTATATCAGATGGTAGTCTAAAGTGCCGGATTACCCGGGTGGCCCAAATGGTAGTGGGCTACGGTCCATTGGGCAGCCCAGTAATCTGACGCGCACAAGACGGATTCTAGAAGAACCCGGATCACGACCCACGTGATCTGGCTTGGAGTAGAAGGCGGATTCCTTACTTTCCAAGTTAATAGTTGCCGTAGTCTTCTAGGTTTCCTACTCTGTATGTCCTAACCCGGCTATTATATAAATCCGGACAGGAGATATGATAGGAAAAAGGAAGCTACCAGCTAACTCGCCGAGAGGTTGATCCTCGACGAATAGCTAACAGAACCTCACGCTGTACTTTGTATACACAGGCTTTAGACCTGATTAGTGAGTTTGCAGGAGTAGGAACGCCGTATTACTACGACGTACCGAACCTGGGTAAAATATGTGTCTTTGTCCTTAACGCAACCACGTCTCCCCACGTCTCCACCCGTAGTTTCATGGCACCCCCGTCTATGCTTTCTACTACGATGTCTCGATAATGAATGATGGCAGTAGATAATAGTACTCTCCGGTGAGCTTGCAAATAGAGCTATGCTCCCCGGCAACGGTGCTAGAAAATAGTCTGGATGACCCACAAGTACAGGGATCGCAACAGTCTTCAAGGGAAGTAAAACCCAAATTTATTGATTCGACACAAGGGGAGCCAAAGAATATTTGTGAGCCTTAACAAGTGAGTTGTCAATTCACCTGCACCTGAAAGTACTTTTGTTCGCAGTGGTTTATCAGTAATAATAGTTTTATAGTAGCAGCAATAGTGAAATAATAGCAGCAGTGGAATGAAAATAACAACAGTGGTGTTCGAAGTAAACAACGGGATTAAATATTGTAGGCATGGGGATGGATGGACGGGCGTTGCATGGATAAGATAGTTCATATAATAATCAACACGTGGGCATTGCAGATAAACAAGATAAAGCATCCAAGCACTAAGTAACCATAGGCATGTGTTCCGTAAATAGTCATACGTGCTCACAATGAGAACTTGCACAACATCTTTTGTCCTACCAGCCCGTTTTCAGCGGGCCTCAAGGGAACTACTGGTAATTAAGGTGTTCCTTTTAATAGAACACTAGAGCAAAGCATTAACACTCCGTGAACACGTGTGATCATCACATCACAACCATCCCCTCCGGGTGTCCCAATTTCTGTCACTTCGGTTCCTCGGGTTCCAGACAACAATATGTGTAAACAACTTGCAGGTATGATCAAGAAACAATAATTATCATCGTGATTCAATAACATGTTCAGATCTGAGATCATGGCACTCGGGCTCAAATTGGCAAGCATTAAGCATAACAGGTTGCAACAATGTCAATAACACTAATAGAGGATACTAGGCAATATGACCTAACAATCATGACACTATTTCATGAACGATCTCATCCAATCCCTACCACCCCCTTCAGCCTACATCAGGGAATTACTCACACATGGATGGGCGAAACATGGATGGTCGATGGAGAGGCGTTGATGATGACGATGGCGATGATCTCCTCAAATTCCCCGTCCCGACAGGGTGCCAGAACAGGAACTTCTGATCCCAGAATCGAGGTTCGGGGTGGCGGCGGAGCTATGTACTTCTTTCTTGAAAACTCTCGAACCCCTCAGGTTTTAGGGTTGAAGGCTACTTATAGTCGAAAGGGGAGACCGAGGGGGGCTCTGGGTGGCCCACACCACCTGGTAGCACGGCCAAGGGGGGGCCCCAGGGGGTGGTGTGGCCCCCCTCTAGTCCCTCTCCTAGCCTCCTTCTGGCTCCCGGGGTATTCTGGTGTTTTGGGGCCAATGGGGTCTTTTCTGGGTAATTTTCCGAAAGTTGATTTTTCTGCACAAAAACGAGACACCAAAGTAATTCCGCTGAAAACAGCGTTAGTCCGTGTTAGTTGCATTCAAAACACACAAGTTTAGAGGCAAACAATAGGAAAAGTGTTCGGAAAGGGAGATACATTTTTGACGTATCAGTGACCGATCACGGAGGCACCGCCGGATTGCGGTGCACATCTGCTTGCTCTCGGGATCGGCGTGAGTACGACTACGCCAACAACGAGATTGAATCTTGTAACTCTTAGAATCTACGAGGGTATGTTTCCTAAGACTCTTCATCTCCTAGATTAGATCTTGGCCCTTCGGGTTTATGTCGCGTAGGAATTTTTTTTGTTTTCTATGCAACGTACCCTTCAAAACGTTCTCGAGGACACATGGGAATTTTGTCAACTGCTTTCGCTTCGTTACGGTTGATTAATATCCATTGGTTCATGAAGTGTTGTGTGGGTGAACGTATGCTAATGCATCGCCCAACTAGGACTAATACATACTTGTGATTATACCCCTCGTAATCATCCGCAAATACAAGAAAGTAATTAAGATAAATCTAACCATAGCCTTAAAACTCCGGGATTCTACGCTCCCTCGTGCATTGGTTTCCTAACGGGGGTTTAGGTTTCTGTCACTCCGGTAACCCCACAATTAGTACCCAAATACTCAATGCATCCTCCTAGGCCCATAAAGGTGAAGTAGCATGTAGTCGACGTTCACATGACACCATTAGAAGAATAGCACCGCAACTTCAATACCGAACCACGAGATATTACTTCAACATAACTTAAATACTAACATCATGACTTCTCCCATGTCCTCAAGAACTAAAAAAACTACTCACACGACATCATATGGATCATAATCAGAGGTGATATAATGGATAATAACAATCTGGTCATAAAGTGCTAACACCGATAAATCTCACAAGCATCAACTAGTAATAAGTAATCCACACCGGGAGAGAGATCTAATGTAAAAAAACGTTAGAGGCCCCTAGTTGTTACAGCGGGATGAAGGTGGATGATGAGGGTGATGGTGCTGGTGGTGATGATGATGACGATGACGATCTTGATGATTCCCGAAGCGATGACGGTGACGACTGCGATGATTTCCCCTGTTTGGAGGGGAATCTCCCCGGCAGATTTCTCCCTGCGGGAGAGCTTTTCTCTCTCAGGTGTTTTCTGTCCCGAGGCGGCGGCGGAATAATTCTTCGATGATGGTATGGGGTTTAGAGTTCCCTCTGGGTCAAGTACGCGAAAAATATCGACCAGAGGTGGGCCAGGGTGGCCACACCACGTGGCGGCACGGCTAAGCGGGGGGCACCACCCCATGGTGTGGGCCCGTGGTGCCTCCCCTCCGGCTCTCCTTGTTGCTGGCTTGCTCATCTGCACTTCTAAGACATCTCCGATGTTCCCCCTGTTGTTATGATCTTCTGAAATAGGGTATCCTGACGGTGCTTTTTCCATCAGATTTCTGGTCCCAGTGTTTATTCTCCAAAAATTATGAAACATGCAAAATAAGATAAAATAACATAAGTGATGCATCATAACATGAAATATATCGATGAATAACAGAAAATAACAATATAAAACGGTGATGCAAAATGGACGTATCAACTTCCCCCAAGCTTAGACCTTGCTTGTCCCCAAGTGAAACTGAACTCAGTAAACATGACCATAGGTTTTTGGAGTGAGGTGTCGATAAAATAAAATACGGACAAGAGGCATCACATCTAGCAAGGAACAAGTTATTTTAGACGCAACTTCCTCTCATATAATCAAACTTGAAACAAGCAGAGGAACAATAAAGGTGCAAAAAGTAAATCAAAATTGGTAAAGGCAAACTTTGTTCTTGGTCAGAGAACAATTAACAGTGTACTTTTCTTTCGATCAGAGTCTTTATACTAGAGCTATATTGCAGATTTTGTCATGCTCAATTATAAAAGTCTCTTTGCAAACATTGGCAACTTTCAAAGTGGTATTCAAACAGATAAAAGCATTTGTAGAAACAAGGAAGAATAAAGAACATGATTGAGTAAATCAACATATAGCTGGATGAATTACAACAACTCAAATGCTTGCTTAAGACAGAAAGAAATAGGTTTACTGACTCAACATAAAGGTAAAAGATAGACCCTTCGCAGAGGGAAGCATGGATCACTTATGTGCTAGAGCTTTTATTTTGTATAACCGAGGTATAAAATGGTTGACACTCCTCCCAACCTTTCTCACACAAACCATGGGTAACCGAATCCTCGGATGCCTGCCAACAATCACAAACCATGGAGGAGTGTCTAAATTTTGGGAGGTGTATGTTTATGTCAATGAATGGCAAACAGAAAAAACAGTACGTCACAAGCCAACTAGACTTCACAAGAGCGGCCCCCGTAGAAGGATGCAACTGGTATAGAAGGTCATCCCTCTTTCTCTTTTGTTTACACAATTTTGCTTTGACTGAGAAATCAGGGGCAAAAATAGTGAAGAGAATTTGTATTATTATTTGGGGCTGGGAACCCCACTGCCAGCTCTTCTAGCATTTGGATAAGCGGATGAAGCCACTAGTCCAGGGTGTGAAATCCAATCAACAAGTGAGATAAAGATTTTCTATTTGCATCCTCATGAGCTAAAACAGGAGCACAAAACATGTGCAAATTTTGAAGGTTTAAAGGTAGCACACAAGCAATTTACTTGGAGTGCGGTGAAATACCACATATAGGTAGGTATGGTGGACACAAATGGCAAGGTTTTGGGGTTCAAGATTTGGATGCACGAGAAGCATTCCCTCTCAGTACAGGTTTTTGGCTAGCAAGGTTGGGTAGCAAGCATAAGAATTGAAGCAAAACAAACAAAAACATATATGATAAAGCCAATCATGCAATCTTTCTTGAAGGTGCAAACAAACTTATTTGAGTATACTAATCTTATGAGCTAACAAAGAAGAAAGATCATGGAATAATATATCTACATGCAACTCCCTCTTTTCTACTTCAGTATCAACGAATTGTTGCTACTGACCAATGCTAAGTTTGCTAAAACCAACTAGATTATCTAGAAATCCAGAATTGATACCAATACTAATAACAAGATCGATCACATAAGAAAAATGAAAACTAAAATAAAGTGAAACAAGTAGATGATGAAACTTCTCATTAATATTTCATTACGACAACTCAAAGAAAGGGATACAACGATAACCAACTAAGGAGCAACACTTCCATACTGCAAACCCTCCTATATGATATTTTCTCTACTCACAACATGACTCTACTAAAAGGTAAAAATGGTGAAAGATAAAGGTGATACCGCGACACTCCCCCAAGATTGGAAGAAGCCAAGGGGATGCCAATACTAATGAAGAATCAATTCTTCGGTGGTGGTGGTGAATCCTTCTCATCCTCAGTCTTCCAAGGTAAAGGCTCTCCATCCACAAATGATGTCCTGGTCTCCAACATCCTGAAACTAGCAGCAGAGCTTATACGTTTAAACCTGTTCTCATACTCATAGTTCTGGTTCTGCACATCATCGAGTTGTGCTTGCAAATCGTTGGTGGTCTTGGCGAGTGAGAAAATCTCCTCCCAAAGCTTCAAATTCTCCTTCTTTTATTTAGCGACATGTTCTGTCTTTATCCTGTGGATGATCTCAACTTCACACTCCGCCATCTTCTTGTACCTAAAAACTTCTTGCTCCAGTTCTTCCATCCTAGCTTCCAGACTGCCTTCTCCTTTAGGGCCCCGAACATCTTCAATCTACACCTCCACGTCCTTGAGCAGCAACTCTTTGGGATGCATCTTCAAATCGTTCATGTAAGGGTTGACGACGTTCTCAAAGAAACTGTCCGTGGGAGATCCAGTAGACGACATTGTGGCTCTAGATCTGAAGATGTAACCTGGCAGAAATGGCTCGAAACATAAACACGACGAGAAAACGATATACTGACCTTGGGGGGTCCAGAGGGTTATATAACAAAAACATGCGTAACAAAAGGAAAGTCCAGGTCGAAAACGAGTCACAGAGGGGCTCCGAGGCTCCCACATCATAGGGTGGCGCGGACAAGGGCGGGCCCGCGCCCCCTCACGGTGTGGTGCCTCCGGGCAACTTCTCCAACTCCTCTTCGGCTCGGTATTTTTTATATTATCCAAAAATAATAATTTATAACAGAAAAGGTATTTCGCAAAATTTTTCTTAACAGAACTGTTACCTACTAGCCGACAACCAGTGCATCTGCACGGTCTAGTTATTTTAATAGCGGGTGACATACTAAATTATCTTTATCATGTTTTACACGTGGACATCAAAATTTAATTATACATGAAAATTCTCTACCAAAATTATGTATTAACTTATACTTTAGCTATTTTGAGAAATAGTGAAACTATTAGGAAATAATATATAGAACGTGTCATTGTTCAAAATTTTATTGATTACATTGATTGTAGTTTTATCCTCCAATTTTTGAACTTCTTTCTTATTGTTATGTTAACTTAATGTTACTCATCAAATCATTATCATGCTCTAGGTTGTGTTCTATACCACGCATTGGTCTTTTTGCATAAGGTCATTTGCTCCAAGCCACCTATCACCGGTTTTAGTAACCTGGGTGAAAAAAGGTATTCTGTAATCTTAGATGTAGTCCTAATAAAGGTGGAACATAGGCTCGAAAAGAAAACATATTGTGAATGCCTGGTCACAATCCTTTAGTGTTTAGTGAATAATTGGTTTGCTGAATGTAATAACTATGCAGCCTTTTAGAAGACCTTAGTAAACTTGAAAATGCAAAATATAATACACTGACAAATTAAAACATGATGTCAAATCGGTTAACTTATTTTTTTTGCCCTGAGTAATTAAGTACAATATTATTTTTAACATCTTTGCTACCGAGATCAATATACATGTGTATTGTTAAGGAGTATTAGTATAGGTCTAGGAGTCCGTATTAGTCTAGACGTTATTTCCTTATTCCCCAAGTCATATGTAATATATATATGCCCCATGGGACTCCTAATAATACAAGTTGCATATTCATAACATGGTATCAGAGCCCCAGGTTAGGGTTTTTTTTTCTGCACGCGCAACTCGTGCTCATCTCGATCGAAATTTATTTCCGTCTTTCGATCCGTTTGTGGTCTTCCGATCCGTTTGTGGTCTTCTTAGATTTTATCTCTCCTATTAATTCTAGTACAGCCGTCCTTCTGCCTGAAGATTTTCCTCACGGACGCACGTACAGCTACCGGTGCTTCTGCCTGTCCACGATCGTACAACGACCAGCGCTTCTGCCCGTCCACCATCGATCGATCGATCTGCTCGTACAGGTCCAAGACCTTCACGCACGCGAGCTGCGCCCTATCTTCCGGCTGCCGTCGCCAGCTCCGTTCCCGGCCGCTGCCGTCTTCACGTCGCCGCCGTCACTCGGGCTGTCGTCGCCTTCCGCTTCCAGCTCCGGCCGCCGCCTGTCCGTTCCCGGCCACCGCCCGTCCCGTCCCCGGCCGCCTGCTGTCCGTCCCTGGTTGCCGCCTGATCCATCCCAGGTCGCTGTCGTCAAAGTTCCTCTGCCTCGTGTGCAGGTTCTTGCAGAAGTTGCCGATCTGGTTTATCGAAGGAGTTGACCGATCTGCAAAAAAAAAAAAAAAAAAAAAAAAAAAAAAAAAAATCCAAAATTCACTATGGCTGCTGCTGGCTTTGTTGCGATTCCTCGGTGCTCCGTTATCTTCGATGGCACCAACTACCCGGATTTCGCTTCCTTTATGCGCGTTCATATGCGTGGTCTTCGTCTATGGCGTGTTCTTTCTAGCGAGGTCTCCTGTCCGCAGTGCCCTGTTGCTCCTGCGGTTCCTATTCCGCCGACGCCACCAGTCATTGCTGCCGATGCTTCTCGGGCTGAAAATGATGCAGCTAAGAGTGTGGATGATGCCGCTGTCGTGGCGTATGAGAAGAAGGTTCAGGAATACTCTGATGCTCTTGCGACCTATCAGAAGGACATGACTTCTTACACTCAGTGGGTGGATGATGATGCTCGTGCTGCGGCTGTTCTTACTGCCAGTGTTTTACCCCAGTTTGCTTCGGAGTTTATGGGACTCAGTACTGCCGCTGCTATGTGGACTCACCTTCGTCAGCGCTATCAGCCATCTGGGGATGCTCTTTATTTGTCTGTGGTTCGTCAGGAGCATGCTCTACAGCAGGGTGACTCCACTGTTGATCAGTTCTACATGAAAAGTTCTGCTATCTGGCGTCAGCTCGACTCTCTTCGCACTGCTGTGTGTGGCACCTGCCCGTGTTGTCAGACTGTGCGCTCCGATTTGGAGTTTCAGCGCATCTATGAGTTCTTGTCACGCCTTCGTTCTGAGTTTGAGGCTCGTCGTGCTCAGCTGCTTGCCCGTGGTCGTATTCCTATGTCAGAGGTGTTGTCTGAGCTTCGTGCTGAGGAGATTCGCCTTCATGGTATTGGCCTGCTTAATGTTCCTTCCGTGCTGGCTGCCCGTGGACCTGTCCAGTCGCCCTGTGGTCCTGCTTCGTCGCCTACTCCACCAGCTCCTCCGTTGTCCACTGCTCCACCAGTGACTTCCCACCTTAGTGCTCCGGCTCTTATGTCGTCTCCCACCAATGGTGGAGACCGTCCTCGTCGTCATTGCGACTATTGTGGAAAGCCCGGTCACATTGAATCTACCTGTTTCAAGAAGATGCGGGACATGTCACGTGGTACTTATTCGGAGCCTTCAGCTACTCGTGCTCCTACCCCGACTCCTTCAGCAGCTGTGACTGAGCAGGATATTGTGCGCCTCCTGCGCCAACTTATGGCTTCGGGTTCTTCTTCGACAGGTTCTGCCGGTGTTGCTACTGACTCTTCTAGTTCAGAGAAACCACCTTCTTCACAGCCAGGAGCGCAACACGGGAACTCTGGTTGGTTCTGGCCCTCGCCACCATGATTCACTTCCGCTGCCGCACCACCATTAGTCTCTCTGTTTTTTTTCTAGTTTTCTATATTTCCGCCGCGTCCACCAAGTCCGTTGTTCTTCGTGTTTCTGATGTCATGAGAGTCCAGTATACCTTCAATTGTCAGCCTATATTCTCGGTCCTTTTGTGGCCTCTTATTATTGGTCCTTTTGTGGCCTCGGTCCGTTTGTGGCCTCCTATTCCGGTCCTTTTGTGGCCTCTTCTTATTGGTCCTTTTGTGGCCTCCTACTCTTGGTCCTTTTGTGGCCTCCTTTTCTCGGTCCTGGTCCTTCTATGGGATTTTTGTGGCCTCATTTCGCATTGTCATTGATCTACGCACATTCTTTCGCCGTTGGACTTCTTATGTCGTGGGCTTCTTGTGCTATGATCGTTTGTGACATGCTCTTCTCTTGATCGAATATCGGTCTCTGTCGGTCTCATTGTTCGATCGACTCTATTCGCTCTTCGTTCTGACTTGACTCTACAGGTTTTGAAGACTCTTCATGCTACAAGACACTTTCAAGACGTGGATTCTGGATTATTATTTTGTTTTCTAGTGTACACTTCTTCAAATGCACTGCTATTGCATACGCTTTGCGTTTGAGGGGGGGTGTTAAGGAGTATTAGTATAGGTCTAGGAGTCCGTATTAGTCTAGACGTTATTTCCTTATTCCCCAAGTCATATGTAATATATATATGCCCCATGGGCCTCCTAATAATACAAGTTGCATATTCATAACATGTATAATATTTTCAAATGCATTATAAATTCCATGAAAATATCTGTTGGGCTGTAAGGTTAATTAGAACATGTCGAGAGAGTAATTTTGTGCTACAAACGGTAAGAAATTTAGAAAGAAATGAGTGAGATTTTACATTGGTACAATAGCATTTTTCCGGTAATGGTGTACCGTGTGACATAATTCTTTTCACATCTTAGTTACCCAAGATAAGCTGGACTATGTGTTGTTTAGTACATGCTTTTTGAGAATGATCTTTATTATTACTTACCGTAGAAAATATTTAGGTGTTACGGATGAGAACAATTTAGTTGTTGCCTCCGAATATTTTAGTAAGGATTCATTAATGTTGTATAGAAGTTAGTTATTTTCCTAGGAGAAAACATGAGCTGACGAAAAAATTACTCCAAGCAAAATATCAAGATTATGATGAAACAACCTCAATTGGCATTTGTTTATAATAAGATGCAGTACCAATATATATTCAGGTAACTATTTATACTAAAATGGTCAGAGATTGCAGAAGCATGCCATTTAGTGCAGGAACACATTGTTTAATGATAATATTTTTACACAAGAGGCAATGCACACAAAATCATCAATTAGAATTGGTCTTATCGAGCCAAATCCTGAACCCATTCTTGCATTCCTAAAAGCTGCTGAAAAGGTAATAATTCTAGTCCATCCCTGACTATGTATGTTCCAGGTAGTCACTTCCATTCTTCTGGATCCCGACGTATATTTACAGTGACTATGAGATGAAATCAGCCAAACTTGTAAACTTGTGCTATATTTTGAGAAAAAGATGTCGCTTCACACGACAAACTTTTATTTTCTCTATTTTGGCAAGAACAACAGTTAAAGAAATCCTTTGAAAATCTGGAAGCGCAATAAGATGTGAAGCTATACATGGGAAGCTGCATATCATTGCAAAGTGGGTGATATGAGAAAATACCCTGAATTGATGAAATTTGTTTATTCAAGTGAATGTGAATGCCATATACAATTATATTAAAAAACAAATGGTTCCAGCAAAAAATTAATGATATCAGATATAATGTAAAATTAAAAATAGGTTATGGATGCATCTTATATAAACCATTAGTCTAAGGTAAGTTTACTATCGGCTATTCTAGGCTACATTGCAAAAATCATAATGCTCTACTGCATGTCGGACAAAAAAGCAATCACTGGTACAAATAGGGGCTTTTGTCCCGGTTTGTAAGGCACATTCATCCCGGTTGTGCAACCGGGATGGGGAAGCCGGGACAAATGCCCCACCCTCATTGGTCCCGGTTGTGCTAGGACCCGGATGCATGGGTTGACCACGTGGCAGGGCGCGCGGAAGCCAGCCAGGGGCCATTCGTCCCGGTTCTTAACACGAACCGGGATGAATGCCTCCTCTACCGTGGCAGCACTTTCTACATTTTCTCTACCGCGGCAGAGTTTTTTTTTTTCTATTTATTGTTTTCCATTTTATTTTATGTTTTGCGATCAATTTGATTGTACGATACCCCTGTCACCATACACTGATAAGGATCCTTGGTGACCCCTCCCCGGACCTCCCGGATCCCAGGAGAAGAGAGGAGTCCGGTGGCCCTTCCCCGGACCTCCCGGATCCCACGAGAAGAGAGGTGCCTCGGTGGCCCTTCCCCGGACCTCCCGGATCCCACGAGAAGAGAGGAGCCTCGGTGGACCCTCCCCGGACCTCCCGGATCCCACGAGTGAATAAGTAATACATATATATAGCAAAAGAAGGAACACTTATATTACAGAATCAAAGTATATCGAGCATATTAAATGAACGATGGAATGAATTACAAAATCAAGTTCATTCTTCCCAAGCGGACGTATAGTACTCTCCATTTACATTTAGGACATCTGCATCTAAGAAGCCCGCAATTTCATCCTGAATTGCTCGTATGCGATCCCTTGGTAGAAGACCGTCCCGGAGCCGTTCGATCTAATATAAAGAAGAGTGGTTAATATATATTAATGGTACTAAGTAACTAATATAGATGGTAATAAGAAAAATTGACGACTGACATACATGAAGTTTGTTGAAATCTCTGCCCTTGGGACAGGTCGTCTGACGAATGAACTCGCATACATAGTATCCACACAAGTTATTCCCGTCTCCCTGTTGCAAGCACTTTACGAGAACATGATTTCAATCAAAATAATAATCAACCAGCCATGATAATGGTATCAAAACTAGAATCAAGGAGATGCACGGATCTAGATACTAGTACTTACTTGCACAATTTCAAATGTAAGCTCTGATTTCCATTCACCCCTGGCCTTCTTTGTGAACCTCTTCCAAGCGCTGCCCGGGAAAGAAAAAGAATAAAAAGAGTTAGTAATTACTTGATATCCGAAAATGAAACAAAGTAGTCGATATAGTGCCATATATAAAGATTGAAATTATCGCTAGATCATTTCCTGCATGTCCGCCCAGAGCTCAAGGGGTTTACGTTTTGGGTCCATTACCAGTAATTTTCCTTTGTCAACTTGGAAGATTAGCAGAATATAGTGGAAGCTGCACACACATAACTCATCAATTATACACTGAACATCGAGTAAGGAAAACAGAATGTGTACAACACAGTAACACTCACTCGAATTTGTAAGGAAATAATGTTTCTCTTCTGTGTTCTTGAAACCTTATTGCCCTTTGAAGGTTATCTTCTGTATCCTTGGGAGCTAGCTCAAGAGTCTTATGATTAACAAAATATGGGTCAATGAACCCAATATCATATATTTGTCCTCTTTTGCATTCGAGAATCTTCATTCTGCAATTATAATATAATGAGTGTACTATATATATGAATGCAATGAACAAGGTGAGCTAGCTAGAGACTTAATTAGATAAATAAGTACTTACAGACAATAGTCACTAACGATAGATTTGTCGAGGGCCTTCTGCTGGAATAGCTGAAACAATTCGTGAAATTGAATCAGAACCAGTCCATTTCCATACCCATAGTGCTCGTCTCTAACTCTGACCATTATCCAGTCCTGAGATTTAAGAGCGGCTTCCACATACCAATTATGCACTCTTCGCATTTTGGTTGGTAGATCTTTTACCTCCTCGGGTTTGACGAGAGGAAACCCGTGCTTTGTACGCACATTCGGAAGAGGGGAAGTACTCTACTGTTTGCATATACTCAGCAACGGAAAAACCCGCAGCAGCTGCCCCTGGTCCATACAGTTCTATAAACAACGGATCAATTTGCTCGTTAGCATTAGTGCTCGGCCCCACCTAGGTATTGGAAATCACTTTGAGCGGGGAGATGGATTGTTTTTTCTGCTCTCCGAGCGGGGCAACTGATTTCCCGTGGTTCACGCTTGTGCTACTACTCTTCGTCGACTGCACCATTTCATGGTTTGACTTCAGAATAGAGCGGTCATAATCAGATGACAGACTCGGCTCGGGTTGATGAAGAGTCTTCACCATTTTCCACGCTCGTTCTACATCTTCTTCGGTCTCGGGGAAATCTACCTGTTTCTGCTCCTTCGGCTTCGATTTCCACGCCTCGTATTGGTCCCTTGCGATTTTCGGGGTTTCCTCAGGAGTATAGTGATGGCTAGGTTGAGACTCCAAGTGCAGAGTGTGTAGCTAGTGGCAAGCCTTCTTCCCCACGAGGGTGACTCGAGGGTTTATATCGAACTCTTGGGGAGCCAGTATTTCAGCAGTTGTCTTCCAAGCTTCCTCCAGGATCCTGCAAACAAATAGAGAGTTTTGTGCCCTCAACCTCACCAAGTGGTTTTCAAGCACAAGGTGTGAGACTTCTAAATTGCAATGCAAAACTGAAAGTAAATGTGCAATAATTAAATCTACTAATAAGTGCAAATGAGAAAATAAATATGCAATGGATTGTTTTTGTATTTTTGTGATGCAAGTGGTGATAGAGATAATGTAAATTCGAATTGGAGATGCAAGTAAAGTAAAGTGCAAGTAAAGTAAATTGCAGAAAAGTAACTAGAGTGTTTTCTTATATTTAAAATAGGACCGGGGTTCATGGTTTCACACTTGCATTCTCTCAAATAAAGTAGTAGACGGTGGCCATAAATAATTACATGTGAGATTACAATAACATGTTTAACATTGAGTAGTTTCATATGGGCATCACGTCCTAGCATAGAGATCTCTACGGTCATATTGATCCCTCTTATACTCCACCAAGATGCGAAATAAATCATAACACCTCGATAATTAAGGAAAAAACAGAGTTTAGCTTTAAGCAATGTGACATGAAGTTGAAGGAAGAACTTGCTAGATCTAGTCATGGAGATTGATTAGTGTCACTTCAAATCCCCGGTAACAAGGTACTCCTTTTTATCCCTAGTGAGGTAACTAAGAAAGGTTTAAGAAAACCTAAGTGGATCGCTGAACTTCTGTCACTTTCACAGCACTAGCCACCCCCGTTACTCCAACTAATGCACCCATCACCCCACACACGCTCTCAAGAACTAGATTGATCAAAGATAGCAAATAAGAACGGGGTAAATAAGATACATCTACTGAAATAACTCAAGAGAAACATTTGCAATCTCAGATTCAATAACTCATAGAAAAGATCCACCACATAGGAATTAGAACGGTGCCCGTAATCATGTGAGGCAGCTCATACGGATCTAATTAGTGAAGCACAGAGAGAGAGAGAGATACAAGTGCTACTTCCACAAACCCATAGCCCTGGGGTGGACTTCTCCCTCTTCATGGAGATGGAGATGGAGATGACGTTGGAGGGGTAGGAGATCACACCGGCGGCGCCCCACCGGAGTTTTCCCCCTCCAATCTGGAACTTCTGGTCTCTGTTTCGTTGTTTTGGTGTTTCGGCGGCGCTCCTCTTGGTAAGGGTACGGGGGACCCTTTTTATAGTCGGTTTTAGGTCAAGACGGAGTCGGTAAGTCGAAGATGGAAGGAATTGGGGCCACAGGTGCCAAAAGGGGGCCTCTCACGCGGCCAAGGAATCTGGCCAAGTGGAGGGTCCTCTTTTGGGCCTCCTTGCCCAATTCTCGTGGATCCTTCGCCCGCAAGTCTTCTCCTTCCAAGAAAATGACCCCCGTAGATTTTCAGGTGATTTCGCGGAAGTTTGCCCCCTGAAACGTCAAAAATATAGAAAACGGGGTTTCTGACAGGCAGGGTTAATTCCATAAAAGTTGGGGGACTTTGTAATTTAACCCCAAAATACTATAAAACATTGAATTATACCATTATATGATGCAATATGTAATAGAAAACCATGTGAAAATATGCAAAATTCATCTATGCATTTTACATGCATCAACATCCCCAAGCTTAACCCATGCTCGTCCTCGAGTATGAAGGTGATAAAACTAAGATGGGTTTTGCATATTGAAACAATCATGGGATATCAAGGAGGATTATTCATGCTACATATAATCAAATGATTAATACTATAAATGAGTAGCAATATACAATTCATGTTGTAAGAAATATCAAATATGCAAGCAAAGATGCTTCATGAAAGTTCACAAAGTGTATAATGAAATAAAAGCACTATGGACCAAATGCATACACAAAATGAAAAATAAAATCCTATATTTGTCAAAGAATAGCATAATGGAGAATAGAAAATATGGTGGACACTTTGTAGAAAATTGAGTAGAGGTAAAACATGATCAAGTCTTATTTAGCCTCTAAATTATTCAACTAAAATTACTAATTCAAATGTGTTATCCATTGATCTAGGACTCTCATTGCCCCTTTATCACTAGAATCATAAAATTGTGAGTATTGAAGTAATGAGAATGACAAGGTGGTTGAAAGCCTCATGCCCCGTGAGTGTGAAAACCTCCTCCATGATTACTCAACTTAAGATTCCTAATAAGCTTTGTACAATCATAATAAGTATTAATGACATCATAGAGAACCGCAAAGAGGTACCTCTTGCCCCATGACATGGAAACAAGCCCATGTTACAATGACAAGATGAACAAACGGAGTAGACTCATCATCCTTTTTATTTTCATTCACTATTATGCATAGCTTCTTATTTTATTATAGGATGTGTTGTAGAGTCACTCAAGCTGTAAGTAAATTTCCACCATGATAAAGCATGGCTTGGGTTAGCGGCCCAATGTGTTTCTCTAGTCATATAGATACTTACTCATCAAAACTTACTATTCCTCTATTTCATTTCGGCATGGCAGGAGTCCAAAAACAAAAGTACATGATATCAACCAAATGTAATTTTTTTGTGCAATGTTGAAAGATTTCCGGTGATACACATTTATAGCTAGCTCCCAACCACACACTTGTCAAACGCAAAACTTGTGGATCCCATTATTGGGTCATGTTTATTAGATGCATAAAAAGTAAAGTGTGCCTTCAAAAGTTCGTGAGAGTCCTATCCCAAGTTCAACCCATGACAATTAATAAAGTGAATATCTTAATTTGGAACATAAATAACACAATAACATGGTGAACATAATTGGAATAGAAATGGAGCTAATGGGAAGATATGGTGGACTCACTGGAAATACTTGGCTAAGGAGTGTTGGAAAACAAGTTTTTACTTGTTGGAATTTTTAAATTTTTATGCTAGCAAGAGGGAGATAGTTGGCCAACTAATATGCATGCATATGTCCATAGAACTACTCATTTCATGACAAACTAAATAAACCAGCAATTAACATCAAGGGCATGAATAAGAGATAGCTCAAGACAACATTATTGCAAATTTCTACACATAAAAAAGCTTATAAATTATGCAAACATATGTAGCTCTTCAAATCAACCATGACATCCCTATTCCAAGTCATAATACTAGCATCCAATACATTCCAACCCCAAACTCCAGTGGCTCAATCTCATATAAAATGATGGTGGTGGTCTTATCAAAACAAAAATAAAAACAAAAACTAGACGCTTCAAGTCTCTACGATAAATGCTTTGCTTAGAAAAACAGAAAGTAGACGTGTGCTAAACAAAAGAGTGTAGCTCCAGTGGGGTGTTCATCACATCCCCAATCTTATGGCTTTCACCATTCTTGGATGTCTTGAGGCGCAGCTCCTCTATTCCCTGTGAAAAAACTTCACAAAACATGTTTCTCCCATTCTTTTTCTGTGGGGTGAGTTAGCAAGGACAAACAAATCACATGCTTGCTGTGCAAAATTCCTAATAAAATGCTCCCGTAGATTGAAAATAAGGTTCATTATTTTGTATGTTCACTCTCTTGCTTGAAAGAATCATGGAAATTCGATTCCCAAGCCCAAAGAGTGCATAAAACAAAAGAAGGCAGAATCTGTCCAGAAAGGCAGCAGCAGCAAAATGAACGTTTTTCCCTAAGCTAGACTCGTCAAAAAATTAAGCCAATGTTTATTCTTACAGAGGACGAAAAGTTGCAGAACATACTAAAAAATTAGCTCAATCAGACATACCAATAAAAAAAGTAAAATCATACGGTGAGCAGACTCATGCTGAAACAGAAATTTCATGCACTAGGATAGCAAATTATAAGTCCAAATGGGTTTGACTTGACTCTATATTGAAAACTCCAGAATTAAAACAAAAAACTAATCTCTTGAGAAAGCAAGAGGAAACTAGGAAAATCCAAACAAAAACAACCGGGTTGCCTCCCGTAAAGCGCTTTCTTTATAGCCATATAGCTAGGCTTTACTTACTTGATAATCAAGAGGGATAAAGCTCATGCGGGAGCTTGTTCTTCAGCGTGCCCCTCTTCCTTGGGAAGTGCTCCATGCTTTTCTTGTGAGGGAACTGAAACTTGACATCCCTTCCTTGGAGTCTATGATTGCACCTGTAGTACGAAGAAAAGGTCTACCCAAAATAATAGGACTAGGGGATTTATCCCCCATATCCATAATAATGAAATCAACGGGTACGAAAGTCATGTACAATTCAATCATAACATATTTTACTTGTCCTACAGAATGTTTAGTAGGGTTATCAGTAAGGACAAATCCACTTGAGCACTTTTCTAGATTTTCTAGTTCTAGCAATTCATATAATTCTTTAGAGAGTACCGATACACTAGAACCTAGATCTAACATAGCATGGTGAATTTCTTTTCCAATTGAAACTAGCACCTTGGGGATCCATGCATCCCCAAGCTTAGGAGGTATCATGGCCTCATTCTTGTACCTAGCAATTTTTTCTTGCAAGACATGATTAGCAATATAAGATCCAAAGCCAGGTTGATTAACATTTATAGTGGGATCACTAGCAAATTTTTGTAGAGTAGCAATAAGTTCTTGCAAGCTACTTTTTTCTAAATCAAGCAATGGATCCTTAATTTCAGTACGCATCATAATTTCCTCTACTTTTCCTTTTCTATTATGCATATTAAAAATCTCATAGCGGTCATCAAAAATATCCTCGGGTACTTGCAGGCATTAGTTTTAACCTCTAAGAGCAAACTTTCAAGCAAAACATGGGTATTTGCAGCATTAGTACTAGTAAAAGAGCCCCCACATTCATTATCTAAAAAGGCTCTAGAAGTTTCAGAAAGTCCCTTATAAAACATATGCATAAGTATCCAATCTCTAAAGCCATGGCCTATTCCATATGCTCTACTTCTAAATCTCTCCCATGCTTGTATCATTGATTCATCTTTTTCTTGTTTAAAGGTAATGAGCAATTGTTTAACATTGTAATTATTTTCAGCATGACAAAACCTTGCAATAAATGCATCCCTTAAGTTGAACCAAGTAGTAAAATTTCTAGGAGGCCATCTTAATATCCAATCTAATGCTTTGCCTCCTAGTGAGTAGGGAAAGAGTTTAACTTTAGTAGTGTTGATGTTTGCATGATTCAAGTTCAAAGTTTTACATCTTTCATCAAATTTCTTAAGATGGAACAAAGGGTCTTCTTTAGGCTTTCCATAGAAACGAGATTCATAAATCATTTTAATAACACTAGGATCTACCTCTAATTTTTCAACGGGAATATTTAGCTCTTGAGGGAAATTCCTAACACTGAATGGCCAATAAGTTCTCTGCTCCATTTTCCAAGTTTTTATGTAGTTTTTAATTTTTTATGCAAAACTTAAAAGTAAAGTAACTAAGTGAATTTGAAATACTAAAATAATCTAGATAACTAAATGCAAAACTAAAATGCAAACTAAAATAAAATATGCAAGACAAAACAAAAACAAGAACAAAAAAAAAACAAGACAAGAAACAAAACAATCTACTTGAAAGAAGGAGGAGATAGAAAGGACGGTACTCACGTAGGTGCAACCGCCCCAAGCTTAGGTGTTTGCACACCTTGTTCGTGATGAACACTTCTTGTGAGCTCCCTTGGACAACTCCTTCACCTATGGCTCCCCGGCAACGGCGCCAGAAAAACGCTTGATGGCTAGGTTGAGACTCCAAGTGCAGAGTGTGTAGCTAGTGGAAAGCCTTCTTCCCCACGAGGGTGACTCGAGGGTTTATATCGAACTCTTGGGGAGCCAGTATTTCAGCAGTTGTCTTCCAAGCTTCCTCCAGGATCCTGCAAACAAATAGAGAGTTTTGTGCCCTCAAACTCACCAAGTGGTTGTCAAGCACAAGGTGTGAGACTTCTAAATTGCAATGCAAAACTGAAAGTAAATGTGCAATAATTAAATCTACTACTAAATGCAAATGAGAAAATAAATATGCAATGGATTGTTTTTGTATTTTTGTGATGCAAGTGGTGATGGAGATAATGTAAATTCGAATTGGAGATGCAAGTAAAGTAAAGTGCAAGTAAAGTTAATTGCAGCAAAGTAACTAGAGTATTTTCTTATATTTAAAATAGGACCGGGGTTCATGGTTTCACACTTGCATTCTCTCAAATAAAGTAGTAGACGGTGGACATAAAGAATTACATGTGAGATTACAATAACATGTTTAACATTGAGTAGTTTCATATGGGCATCACGTCCTAGCATAGAGATCTCTACGGTCATATTGATCCCTCTTATACTCCACCAAGATGCGAAATAAATCATAACACCTCGATAATTAAGGAAAAACCAGAGTATAGCTTTAAGCAATGTGACATGAAGTTGAGGTAAGAACTTGCTAGATCTAGTCATGGAGATTGATTAGTGTCACTTCAAATCCCCGGTAACAAGGTACTCCTTTTTATCCCTAGTGAGGTAACTAAGAAAGGTTTAAGAAAACCTAAGTGGATCGCTGAACTTCTGTCACTTTCACAGCACTAGCCACCCCCCGTTACTCCAAATAATGCACCCATCACCCCACACACGCTCTCAAGAACTATATTGATCAAAGCTAGCAAATAAGAACGGGGTACATAAGATACATCTACTGAAATAACTCAAGAGAAACAATTGCAATCTCAGATTCAATAACTCATAGAAAAGATCCACCACATAGGAATTACAACGGTGCCCGTAATCATGTGAGGCAGCTCATACGGATCTAATTAGTGAAGCACATAGAGAGAGAGATACAAGTGCTACTTCCACAAACCCATAGCCCTTGGGTGGTCTACTCCCTCTTCATGGAGTTGTCGATGGAGATGACGTTGGAGGGGTAGGAGATCACACCGGCGGCGCCCCGCCGGAATTTTCCCCCTCCAATCTGGAACTTCTGGTCTCTGTTTTGGTGTTTCGGTGTTTCGGCGGTGCTCCTCTCCGTAAGGGTATGGGGGACACTTTTTATAGTCGGTTTTAGGTCAAGACGGAGTCGGTAAGTCGAAGATGGAAGGAATTGGGGCCACAGGGAGCAAAAGGGGGCCTCTCACGCGGCCAAGTAATCTGGCCGCGTGGAGGGTCATCTTTTGGGCCTCCTTGCCCAATTCTCGGGGATCCTTCGCCCGCAAGTCTTCTCCTTCCAAGAAAATGACCCCCGCAGATTTTCAGGTGATTTCGCGGAAGTTTGCCCCCTGAAACGTCAAAAATATAGAAAACGGGGTTTCTGACAGGCAGGGTTAATTCCATAAAAGTTGGGGGACTTTGTAATTTAACCCCAAAATACTATAAAACATTGAAATATACCCTTATATGATGCAATATGTAATAGAAAACCATGTGAAAATATGCAAAATTCATCTATGCATTTTACATGCATCATATAGTCGTAAGGTAACTTGGTTGGTACCTTCAGGAGGGGTGACCGTTGACGTTTGGGTGCTCATCCTCCTCCCTGATACGCTGATGTACCACCTCCTCAGGGGCCGGCTCTCTCTGCACCGTTCGTGGGCCATGCGATCGCCACCAAAGAATATCCGGGTCAACCAGGTCACCCAGATTTCTTACCAAGCCGCGTGTCCCGGTAGTAAGGACCTCCCAATGCCAGCCCGGCGGGACCATGTCCCGGACATCGCCCATCGGGTCCAACAGAGACATAAACTAAAAACAGAACCGGACTAAGTAAATATTCCTAATTAAGTAAAATACCTTAGTGTTTCTAACTTAGTAAAAAATAGTAAATGGAGAAATATGACATAAATAAGATGAAAGTTAAACACAAAGGATCAAATTGGCCCTTCTCATATCTTGTGCTTGTTACGATGTAGTATACGTGATAGTGATCCTGAGAAGGATGAAGACAAGGGTTTCTGAACTTCGTTGAAACTAAACAAAATCACATACGTAAGTGTTTGTGAGATCCGAACAAAGTTGGACCATTTCGTGCACATACATAATGGGGACATTCTTAATAACCCCGGACGGGGCTATTAAGAATATCACCATTACGTATATGTACCAAATGGTGCAACTCAGTTCTGATCTCACTAACAATAATATTACATATGCGACGTTCCTTAGTTCCAACCGAAACCCCCATCTTCATCCTTTTCCCCGGATCACCACCGCCTGTAGTACCTCTTAAACGGCACAAGATGGTCATCGGGCCTTGATGTGCAGTTGGACCTTCACATTTTGTGCTTGTTACGAGGTAGTACACATGATGGCGATGCAGGGGAAGGAAGATTTTCTAGACATTTTTAAAACTAAACAAAATCATTTATGTAATATAGTGAGATCCGAAAAAAATTGGACCCTTTTGTACACATCCATAACGGCGACATTCTTCATAACCCCGAACAGGATTTGTAAGGAATGTCACCATTACGAATGTGCTCAAAGGGTTCAACTTCGTTCGGATCTCACCAACCATATTACATATGTGACGTTATTTAGTTCCAAAGAAATCCATAAACCCTCGCATTCGTTCCTTTCCCCGGATCACCACCGCTTGTAGTACCTCTTAACAGGAACAAGATGGTCATCGGGCGTTGATGTGAAGTTGGACCTTCACATTTTATGCTTGTTACGAGGTAGTACACGTGATGGCGATGCGGGGGGGGGGGGGGGAAGGGTTTCTGAACATCTTTAAAACTAAACAAAATCATATATGTAATATAGTGAGATCCGAAAAAAATTGGACTCTTTTGTGCACATCCATAACGGCGACATTCTTCATAATCCCGGACGGGATTTCTAAGAAATGTCACCATTACGAATGTGCTCAAAAGGTTCGACTTTGTTCGGATCTCACCAACCATATTACATATGTGACATTATTTAGTTCCAAAGAAATCCAGAAACCCTCGCATTTGTTCCTTTCCCCGGGTCACCACCGCTTGTAGTACCTCTTAACTTGAATAAGATGGTCATCGGTCTGTGTGCCTCATAACAGTTCCAAATTTCTAACACTAAGTAAAATAACTTAGTGAAATTTTTCTACACTAACTTAGTGAAATTTTATAACACTAACTTAGTGAAATTTTCTAACTTAGTGAAATTTTTCTAACTTAGTGAAATTTTCTAACTTAGTGAAATTTTTCTACACTAACTTAGTGAAATTTTCTAGCACTAACTTAGAGAAAATTTCTAACTTAGTGAAATTTCTCTAACTTAGTGAATTTTTCTAACTTAGTTAAATTTTTCTACACTAACTTAGTGAAATTTTCTAACACTAACTTAGTGAAATTTTCTAAATTAGTGAAAAAATTCTAACTTAGTGAAATTTTCTAACTTAGTGAAATTTTTCTACACTAACTTCTAACACTAAATTTGTAAGTAAAAAAATTCTAACACTAAATTTCTAAATAACAATTTCTAACACTAAATTTCTAAGTAAAAATTTCTAACACTAAATTCTAAGTAAAACAATTCTAAGTACAAATACCTAAATTCTCTAACACTAAAATTTCTAATTTATCTAACATTAAATTCTAATGTTTCTAACAGTAAAAAAATAGTAAAAACAAAAGCACTAAACAAAAACAAAAAAATTCTCCTACGTAAAGAGATCGGAGACGATCGACAGCGAGGGGAGAGGGACGGCGAGGGGCGATGGGCGAGCGGCGAGCTCATCCACGGGCGCGGGCTGGCGTTTGCTCGGCGAGCTTGGTCACGGCGCAGGCGCGCAGCTCTACCCCATGGGCAACGGCGCGGGCGCGGCGAGCTCCTCCACGTACAGGCACGGGCGCAGGCGACGGCGTGGCGAGCTCCTCCACATACAGTCGCGTGCATGGGAGAGCAGTAGCCTGGCGGCATCGGCGATCCAAATCCCTGCGCGCGAGATGTGATTTTGGGGAGGAAGACGGTCGGCATATCTAGGGAGGGGCATCCGTCCCGGTTGGTAGCAACAATCGGGATGAAAGGGTCATCCGTCCCGGTTGTTGCTACCAACCGGGGTGGATGCCTCACTTTTTTTTTCACAGCGGGCGGATGGGGCACGTGGAGCGCGCGCGTTGGGGGGCATCCGTCCCGGTTGTTTGCAAAAACCGGGACTAAAGCCCTATTTTTAATTATTTTTAAGTTTGAAACTTATATCTACATTCTATTTTTCCAAAACTCCTATAAAACATTAAATAAAAATCAGATAATTATAAAGTAACTAAATATATTCATTTCCAACATATTTGGTGACGTTTAAAATTTTGAATTATTTGCATTTTGAATTAATTAATTTAAGAAATGGAGAAAATACCAAATAATTCGATAAATTCTGACAATTGCAAGTTATATATAAAAATTATCAGAAAGAAAAATTCAACTCACTTATGATGTTTTAAAACTCAATTAGGTGACTGATAAGGTGGTTTCCACATTTTGTTCTAAAACTCATTTGGGCCACTTACATTTTTTGTTTTCCATTATTACCTTTATGTTTTCTCTTGTTACCTTTTGTGTTTTCTCTTGTTTTATTTGGTTTTGTATTGTTTCCTTTATATTTTCTAATTGTTTTATTTTGTTTTCTCTTGTTTCCTTTTTGTGTTCTCTTGATTTATTTTGTTTTCTATTGTTTCCTTTATGTTTTCTATTGTTTTATTTTGTTTTCTCTTGTTTCCTTTTTGTGTTCTCTTGTTTTATTTTGTTTTCTATTGTTTTCCTTTATGTTTTCTATTGTTTTTCTTTATGTTTTCCATTGTTTCCTTTATGTTTTCTATTCTTTTATTTTGTTTTCCATTATATACTTTATGTTTCAAATAATAACCCCACAAATTTCAAATACAGAACCAGGTACATTAAATATATAATAAGTGCACATCAGACCAGTTGATCCATGCATATACATAGTTTCGTCGCATACAAGGCAGAAAGATATATACGTAGTATGAAACCTTTTGTCAAACCTTCAAGGGGGGATGTAGAACAAAACAATCGGTATCGCCATCATACTCCCCGACCGTGGCTCTTGAGTGCATACATGCATATCAAAAGAACGATCGGACGTATGATCGCGAATCCGGATGATTTGTATTCGGTCGATGAACTGAATGATGTATCAAACCTTTTGTCAAACCTTAAAGGGGATGTAGAACAAAACAATCGGTATCGCCAGCATACAGCTCAACCGTGGCTACTGTGTGCATATATGCATACCAAATGCACGATAGGACGTATGCTGGCGAATTCGGATGATTTGTATTTGCTCGATGAACTGACTGATGTATGAAGGTGGGCTATATATAGGGTCCTCTGGTGCACAAAGTGTTCTGCTAGGGTTTCGATCCAACGGTTAAGAAACACCCCTGATCCAACAGCTCACAACCGCTCGAAAGAAACACACCGTACCCCTGATCAAACGGCTCACAACAGGTCGAAAGAAACACACCCCTGATCCAACGACTCACAAGCGCTTGAAAGAAACACACAATCCGTGTGATTCTTTCTTAATTGGTCCCAACGAAACCCGAACCATTTCGTCCCGGTCGGTAAAACAGGCTGGGACTAAAGGGTTTGTTTCTTCACACTATATATATGTATGCATTGCCACGATTGTAATAAACACATATAAACTCATCACTCTCCCATGGCTTCTACCGTACCCACTCTAACCTTCCTCCAGGTGGAGGCACTTTCCGCCTCGAACTACCCCTGTCTGCCCGGCTATGACGTCCCCGCCGGTTGGATGTTGATTGCCGGAGGAGTGCCAGTGCCTCCTCTTCCTCAAGGTATGGCGCGTCGGGCGGCCATCACGAACCACTACTACCACGAGCTCACGCCGGAGCAGCGGAGGAATCCCAGTTGGAATCCCGACTACCGCCCTGCTTGGGATGCCTTCTTCATTAATCGGCTTGAGAGTGCGCTCGTCAGGTACAAGGAGAACGGCCCGCCTCCTTTGAACTTCAACGAGGTGGGTCGTCAGCTGTGGTGGGGCCGCGGATGGAATCTTCAGAGCGTCATGAACTAAATCAGGGCCGGCGATAACCCCCGCCTGCGCTACCCTCATGCCCAGTCATGGCGCCGTGATCCCCCGTGGGAGTCCAGAGCACCATCCGACGATAGTGACAATGACGGCGGCGACTACAACGACTACGAGTCGGAGTACTATAGGCCTAGGCAGTATGACTAGCAGACCAGATCCAGTCTTGCCACGATGTACTGCTTTGCTTATCTAGATCTATGCTCTCCGTTTAGGTTTAGATCCACTCTTGCCATTATGTTCTGCCTTGTTTATCTATCCGAGATGCATGTTTGCGTGCAATATGGGCGCGAGCATGGTGCGACAGCAAATACATAAGCTCTATAAAAAAGAAATAGGGTGCTACATATTCTTTTATTAAAAACAGAAAACAGACGCGCTAGCGCGCCGCAGTTCACCGGAATACCAATTCTTTTATTAAAAATAGAAAACAGACGAACACTACTCCTCCTCCTCCTCATCGGGAAACTCGTCGGTGACCTCCTCCGGGTCATCGTCATCGTCGAACTCGTCGGTAACCTCCTCATCGTCGTCCCGGCGGAGCTCTTACAGCGCCTTCGTCCTCGCCTCCCTAGCGGCATCTAACGCGAGGTGGCGTTCAAGGCGGCGCTCCGCCCGCTCAGCCGCGCGGGCCTGCCAGAGCTCCTCGTCGGCGCTCTCCTCCCACGGATTGTTCCGGTAATACTCGCCGACAACGCGGTCGTCCCTGGAGTCGACTAGGCCCTGAAACGCGCGGTGGCAGAGGTGGCGGTGGTCGGCGGCAGTGACGATCTGCGGCTTCGGCGCCCTGGCTTCTTCTTCCCAGAGGGTGTGGAAGTCATTGAAGTTCATCAGCGATCGCGAGAGGTTGAGGCTCCAGGCCGCCGCGTCCCAGGTGCGGGCGGCCTTCGCCGCCGTCGCAAAGGAGCCAAGAGGGATGCGGTCATCCCCGCATCGGATATCCGCGCTGAACTTTCCGTTCTGCCGTGCTCGGACGTCGCAGAAGCCGGTGGTGTTGTTCCTCCTCGGAGGCATGGTGGCGGCGTAATGGTGCGTGGAGAGGAGAAGACGCTCGAGGCGCGGCAGTTTATACCGCGCGCCCCTCGCCACGCGACACAACTCCCGCGCCATGCGTCCACGCGTCCACGCGGCAGAACTTTCGCGCCACGCAGCACAACTCCCACGCCACGCGGCAGAACTCCCGAAACCATGGAATGTTAGGAGGAGATAACAAATTTTTGTGAACACTTTTTCAACATAACCATCGTATTCCAAGTTTGTTATTTTTGGTGGATACTAGAAAGTCAAAACGGAGGGCATGGCCGTTCGAAGCTAGGGGTTGTATATTTAGCAACTCATTGTGGATCTCTAATGAAATAGTTAGTTGAGTACCTAAAAATGATTTTTTCCCTAATTAATGAGCAAATTACGAGGCACCTGTAGTTCAAATTTGTCCCGTTTCCAACTGAATCGACAGAAACTTGTGATTTTCAAAAGAGGTGCATGGAAATCTTTTCTTATACAACAAATTATTTATTTCTGCATATCACATGTCCTAGCATGTTTAAAAAATTAATCCCCCAAATTTTGCAACATGTCTGTGGTAGGTCCTTCAGAAAAAAAAACCATTTTTGACACTCCGAAAATGGAAAATGGTTTTTTTATTCAGGTAAATAAAAACTTCCTTCGTCAACATTGTCTGTGCTTCTAAGATGCATGTTTGTGTGCAATATGGGCTCATTATAACAAACCATGCCATGTGTTTGGCCATAACACCCGTCGTTTCAACCGAAACCCTAGAATGTTAGGAGGAGATAGCAAGTTTTTCTGAACACTTTTCAACAGAACCGTCGTATTCCAAGTTTATTGTTTTTGGTTGATACTAGGACATATGTAATGACACTACGCAAAGGTCTCACCTTATTTAGGTTTTTTTTTTTGAATTTTCTGGAATTTTCTCAGCCCATTTTACGAGAAAGTCAAGATGGAGGGCATGACCGTTCGAAGCTAGGGGTTGTATATTCAGCAACTCACTATGTATCTCTATTGAACTAGGTAGTTGAGTACCTAAAAATGATTTTTGCCAAAATTCATGAGAATATTACGAGGCACCTATAGTTCAAATTTGTCCCGTTTCCGATTGAATCGACAGAAACTTGTGATTTTCAAAAGAGGTGCATGGAAATATTTTCTTAGACATCAAATTGTTTATTTCTGCATATCACATGTCCTAGCATGTTTAAAAAATTAATCCCCAAAGTTTTGCAACATGTCCGTGGTAGGTCCTTCACAAAAAAAACCATTTCTGACACTCCGAAAATAGAAAATGGGTTTTTTATTCAGGATAAAAAAAACTTCCTTGGTCAAAATTGTCCGTGCTTCCAAGATGCATGTTTATGTGCAATATGGGCTCATTATAACAAACTATGCCATGTATTTGGCCATAACACTCGTCGTATCAACCGAAACCCTAGAATGTTAGGAGGGGATAGCAAGTTTTTGTGAACACTTTTTAAACAAAACCTTAAGATTCCAAGTTCATTATTTTTGGTGGATACTAGGATATATGTAATGACACCACGCGAAGGTCTCACATTATTTAGGGTTTTTTTGAATTTTCAGGAATTTTCTCAGCACGTTTTTCGAGAAAGTCAAGACGGAGGGCATGGCCTTTCGAAGCTAGGGGTTGTATATTCAGCAACTCACTGTGGATCTCTATTGAAATAGTTCGTTGAGTACCTAAAAATGATTTTTTCCCTAATTAATGAGCAAATTACGAGGCACATGTAGTTCAAATTTGTCCCGTTTCCAACTGAATCGACAGAAACTTGTGATTTTCAAAAGAGGTGCATGGAAATCTTTTCTTAGACAACAAATTGTTTATTTCTGCATATCACATGTCCTAGCATGTTTAAAAACTTAATCCCCCAAGTTTTGCAACATGTCTGTGGTAGGTCCTTCACAAAAAATCCATTTCTGGCACTCCGAAAATGGAAAATGGTTTTTTTATTCAGGTAAAAAAATCCTTCGTCAACATTGTCCGTTCTTCCAAGATGCATGTTTGTGTGCAATATGTGCTCATTATAACAAACTATGCTATGTGTTTGTCCATAAGACCCGTCGTTTCAACCGAAACCCTAAATTGTTAGGAGGAGATAGCAAGTTTTTGTGAACACTTTTTCAACAGAACCGTCGTATTCCAAGTTTATTATTTTTGGTGGATAGTGTACATATGTAATGACACCACGCAAAGGTCTCCCGTTATTTTAGGGTTTTTTTGAATTTTCGGGAATTTTCTCAGCCCGTTTTACGAGAACTATGCCATGTATTCCACGTTTATTATTACACATCACCAACAACATACCTATCTAGTCTTCTGAATTTTCTTTGTATAGAGATGGTCTATGAACCCTATGTCCCTTACTTATGATCGCTTCGACCGTAACCATGGAGCAGCTTCATTATTTAACGGGATGGTTGGTCAGCTTTCACTGTGAAGGGTGGAATTTCAACAAACTTATTATAATCTTCGGAAATGTCTGTCTTGTCCTCGATTCCGACGATGTTTCTTTTCCCTGAAAGAACTATGTCACGCTTCGGCTCATCGTATGATGTATTTGTTTGCTTATTTTTTTTTCTTTTTTTTTGTTCTGGAGGACATGTCCTTCACATAGAAGACCTGAGCCACATCATTGGCTAGGACGAATGGTTCGTCATTGTAACCAATATCGTTGAGATACACTATTGTCATCTTGTAAAGCGGGTCTACCTTTACCCCTTCCCCATTCAGGTTGACCCATTTGCACTTGAACAAAGGGACCTTAAAAGAAGGTCCATAGTCAAGTTCCCATATCTCCTCTATGTAACCATAATATGTGTCATTTTTTCCATTCTCGTTTGTTGTATCAAAGCGGACACCACTGTTTTGGTTCGTGCTCTTCTTATCTTGGGCAATCGTGTAAAATCTATTCCCATTTATCTCGTACCCTTGAAAACTCCCAATAGTCGAAGATGGTGACCCGACCAACATGTACAACTGATCTTCAAAAGTGGTGTCATTTATAAGATGTGTTTGTAACCAACTTCCGAAAGTCTCCATGTGTTTGCGTTTAATCCATGAGTAATCCTTTCCCTGGTTTGCGGAGCGTACAATATTCTTGTGTTCCTCGAGATACGGAGCCACGAAGGTGGAATTTTGTAGAACAGTGTAGTGTGCTTCAGTGAAAGAATGCCCGTCCCTGGGTATCATTGTTTTCTTTCCCAGTGTTCCTTTCCCCCTCAATCTCCCCTCATGCCGCGATTCAGGAACACCAATCGTCTTAAGGTTAGGAATAAATTCAACACATAACCCAATGACCTCCTCTGTTCCATAGCCCTTCGAGATGCTTCCTTCTGTCCTAGCACGGTTATGAACATATTTCTTCAAGACTCCCATTAACCTCTCAAAGGGGAACATATTGTGTAGAAATACGGGACCGAGAATATGAATCTCTTCACATAGGTGAACCAGGAGATGAGATATAATGTTGAAGAAGGATGGTGGGAACACCAACTCAAAACTAACAAGACACTAGACCACATCCCTCTATAATCTTGCCAGAATTTCTGGATCGATTACCTTCTGACATATTGCGTTGAGGAATGCACATAGCTTCACAATGGGTACTCGAACATTTTACGGTAGAAGCCCCTTCAATGCAATCGGAAGCAACTGCGTCATAATCACGTGGTAGTCATGAGACTTCAGGTTTTGGAATTTTTTCTCTGCCATCTTTATTATCCCCTTTATATTCGACGAGAAGCCAGACGACACCTTGATAGTGTAAAGGACTTCAAAAAATATTTCCTTCTCTGCTTTGGTAAGAGCGTAGCTGCTTAAGTAATGGCCCGTTGTATCGGTGTGCTTGTTTCTAGGGTCTTTCATACGTTGCTGGTCCTCCAGTGCTTCTGGCGTATCTTTTGACTTCCCATACACGCCCAGGAAGCATAGCAGGTTGACGCAGAGATTCTTTATCACGTGTATTACGTCGATTGAAGAGCGGACCACTAGAACTTTCCAATAGGGTAGCTCCCAAAATATACTTTTCTTCTTCCACATGGGTGCACGCTTATCAGGGCCGTTCGGAACAGGTTGGCAGCCATCACCCTTCCCAAATATTACTTATAGGTCCTTGACCATATCGAATACATCATTACCACTACGGAGGTCACGCTTCTTCCGGGTATCTGCCTCACCTCTGAAATGCTTCCCTCCTTTCTTTCTTACGGGATGCTTGATTGGAAGAAATCTACAATCCCCAGGTATACAACCTTCTTACATTTATCCAAATAAACACTGTCAGTCTTATCTAAACAGTGTATGCATGGATTGTATCCTTTGTTTGTATGTCTGGAAATGTTACTAAGAGCGGGCCAATCATTGATGGTTACGAAAAGCATCGCCCGTAGGTCAAATGGCTTTTGCTCGTTGTCATCCCACACACGTACACCTGGTTTGCCCCACAATTGTAAGAGTTCTTCCACTAATGGCCTTAGATACACATCAATGTCGTTGCCAGTTTGCCTCGAGCCTTGGATGAGCACTTGCATCATAATAAACTTGCGCTTCATGCACAACCAAGGAGGAAGGTTGTAGATACATAGAGTCACGAGCCAGGTGCTATGACTAGAGCTCTGCTCCCCAAAAGGATTAAAGCCATCTGTACTTAGACCAAACCATAAGTTTCTTGCCTCTCCTGTAAAGTCCGGGAAGTCTCTCTCGATCTTTCTCCACTGCGATCCATCAGCGGGGTGTCTCAACTTTCCGTCTTTCTTACGGTCTTGTTTGTGCCATTCCAACAACCTAGCATGCTCTTTGTTTCTAAACAGACGTTTCAACCGTGGTATTATAGGAGCATACCACATCACCAGGGTCATCTGCTCTGATCTTATACCACAGTGCAGTGCATACCGGACATTCATCCAAATTCTCGTACTTCTCACCGCGGTAGAGGATGCAGTCATTAATGCATACATGTATCTTCTGCACATCTAATCCTAGAGGGCAGAGAGCTTTCTTTGCTTCGTATGTACTCTCAGGTAATTCGTTATCCTTTGGAAGCTTTGGCTTCATTAGTTGAAGTAAACTCTCAAATGCCTTGTCAGTCACACCGTTCTGTGCCTTCCATTTCAGCAACTCCAGTGTGGTACCGAGCTTTGTGCTGCCATCTTCGCAATTTGGGTACAACAACTTTTTGTGATCCTGTAACATGTTGTCTAGCTTCAGACTCTCCAATTCACTTCCACAGTTTTCCCTTGCATCAGCAATAACTCAGCCAAGATCATCATCGGGCTCTTCTGATGCTCGTTCTTAATCACCTCCTTCTTCTGCATTGTCTTCCATTGGAGTATCACCGTAGTCAGGGAACAAAGGATCTTCTTCTTCTTCATTGTCTTCCATCACAACCCCTATTTCTCCATGCTTGGTCCAACAATTATAGCTGGGCATGAATCCTCTCCGAAGTAGGTGGCCGTGAAGGCCTCTCGAGGAAGAGTGCTCCCTGGCATTCCGACAATCAACACATGGGCAACACATAAAGCCATTATCTTTGTTCGCCTGAGCTACATCGAGAAATGCATTCAGGCCTGCCATATACTCGGAAGTGTGTCGGTCACCGTACATCCATCGCTGTCGTGCATCCATCTGCACCGTATAATTAAGTTTATCAAAAAACATTACAATAATATGTTCAATAGAGAAAGGACCACAGTACATCGACAAATATAACTTTTTTTTGTATCAATTACAGAGGAAAAAGATAAGTTTGCTAACCTCGGTCGAAGATACCATTTTCTGTGATCTTATGTGTGGCTCGGGTATTTCGTCGAACACCTCGTGTGCATAGTAAAAGAACACAAACTAGCACCCACCTCTCTCACTCCTCCAAGCAAAAAAAAGAGGGAAGGGGGGCTGGGAGGCAGTATATGTAGGGAAAGGGGCCATTCATCCCGGTTTGTGGCATGAACCGGGACCAATGCCCTTGCGCGTGCCACGTGACGTGTGGCGAGGCATTGATCCCGGTTCATGCCACAAACCGTGACAAATGCCTGCTAACGAACCGGGACCAATGCCCTCAGGCGATTTCTGCCGCCTCGGACGCACAAACCGGGACCAATGCATAGCATTTGTCCCGGATTTTGATGCAACCGGGACTAATGCCTTTTCTAGCTCAAGATGAAAGGTGTTGTTTCCACTAGTTAGTGCTCCAGGCCACGACATCTCTACCTAACACGAATATGGAGTTGCTTACGCACTCTTGCATCTTTTTAAACATAAATTAATGTAGGTCCATGACTGGAGCATCTTAAACTGTCTTGATGCTGCTTCCAGTAAATTCTCGTAACGTGAGAACAGAGCGGGAAGCAACATTAAGGATAATAACACAAAGCACCAATGGTACCTTCCAGCATATCCGAGTCGCTAGCGATGTCATTCGCCGTCGGACTTGCCAAGCGTTGCAGGCGCGGGATATCTCCTTCTTCCTGTAATCACATACCTTGTACACACCTGATGTGTTGTCATATTACTTCGTCTTCACCTCTTCCGCTTCTCTCTCCGTTGTAACACAAAATTTAACAGACCATTAGTTTGATCGACAACCAATTTAGAAAAAATGGATACTGAATCATCTTTCTGTTCATCATCTTCATGTGTGCTTCAGATTCAGTAATGACGACGTGGATGTCCAAGACAGAAAACACGTAATAGAGGTTAGGAGGGGCCGGAGGATGATTGGAGGCTACTTCACCAATGAAAGGCAGGCGAGAGCAAGGATGCAAGGAGTTCTAGGTATAGTATGATCTTTAAGTTGCTTAAAGATCAGACTACACCTAGCCTGCAGGGAGTTTGAGATAAATAGCAGACTGGATCATAGAGGAGGTTCTGAAGTTCCTTGTGTACGCCTGCTTCATGAAAGTTAGAATTAGGTCAGAATCATCTAGCAATTGACACGGGCCATGTCTAAATAACGATTTCCACGCAGATGTAAAACGTCTGTGTGCTTATAGGCCGGATACATTGTTGAACTAAAAAAATCGCGCCTCCATCACATGCTTGCTGCACCAAACCGGCTTTTGAACCCTACCCCCTGCGTGATTACATAGGATGGATTTACGCCAGATGGATTTCTGAACTAGAAATTCATGGCCATGACGGCGGCAGACGCCTTTGCTGCACGGAATTGGCCTTGCGTACGGTGCTGGCAGCATGGTGGCAGTACTATTAATTTAGTTACACGCTGCAGCATTAATGGGCATCCATCGAGAAAATAAGCTATCGACCAGATAAGCCTCATGATATTATTTAAGATGAAATTTAAAAATAATTTAGGATACGTACGGGGCCCAAGCGAGTGTAGGGATTTCTAGGATTGAAAGAAACTAACCGTGTATCTTACGGTTCTAGGACTCTAGGTAAAATTCCACGATCCTTGAATGATCTCAACCGTTGAATTTTGATCTGAAGGTAGATTTTAGGTGTTCTCTAGGATTAACGTGTAGTCTCAAATGGTGCATCCAATTAGTAAATATAAGATGTCAAAACATACTCTGCAGATTCTGGAATCTTCCCTCTAATGAACTTCTCCGGAGTCATTACTTGAATAACATCCACATCTTCATCATTGGAATCCCCAGAAATATAATGTTTGAGTCTTTGTCCATTTACCACTTGTGTAGTGTTATCTTTGAGGGAAGCAATTTTTCTTGCACCCGAACGATACACTTCTTCAATAACATAAGATCCTTCCCATCGGGAGAGTAATTTTCCTGCAAAAAATCTTAGACGAGACCGATCTAATAGAACTTTCTCGCCAACATGAAACTCTCTTTTAAGGATTCTTTTATCATGTCATTGTTTAACTTTCTCTTTAAAGAGTTTGGCATTTTGATAAGCTTCACATCTCCATTCATCTAAATGATTCAAATCAAACATTCTTTTCTTACCAGCAAGTTTAAAATCTTTTTGTAATTCTTTCACTGCCCAATAAGCTTTGATTCTAATTCTAAAGGCAAGTGACAAGCTTTTCCATAAAACATTTTATAGGAAGACATACCCATAGGATTTTTATAAGCAGCTCTATAAGCCCATAACGCATTATTCAACTTATCTGACCAATTCTTTCTAGATTTATTAACAGTGTTTTGCAAGATAGATTTAATTTCTCTATTTAAAAATTCTACTTTCCCACTGGTTTGAGGATGATAAGTTGAGGCAATTCTATGATTAACATCATATTTAGCAAGGGTCTTTCTAAAACAAACATGAAAATGAGAACCTCCATCAGTCATAAGATATCTAGGCACACCAAACCTAGGGAAAATAACATCTTTAAGCATTTTTATAGAGGTCTCACCATCAGCACTTTTAGTAGGTATAGCTTCTACCCACTTAGTAACATAATCAACAGCAACAAGAATATGCGTATAACCATTCGAAGGAGGAAAATGACCCATAAAGTCAAATCCCCAACAATCAGAAGGTTCAATAATAAGAGAATAACTCATAGGCATTTCATTACGTCTAGAAATATTTCCTACTCTTTGACATTCATCACAAGATAAAATAAATTTACGTGCATCTTTAAAGAGAGTAGGCCAATAGAAACCTAATTGTAGAACCTTCTGTGCGGTTCTATCTCCAGCGTGATGTCCTCCATAGGCACTACCATGGCACTTCTTCAATATTTCACCTTGTTCATGATCTGGAACACATCTTCTCATAATCCCATTTATTCACTCTTTATATAAATGTGGGTCATCCCAAAAATAATGCCTCAAATCATAGAAGAATTTTCATATTTGTTGAGATGAAAATGTTGGAGGCCAATACTTTGAAACAATAAAGTTAGCATAATCAGCATACCATGGACTATCTTGGGATTTTATCTTTATTGCAACCAACTGTTCATTGGGAAAACTATCATTAACAGGAATAGCATCAAAAGTAACGTTTTCCAATCTAGACAAGTTATCAGGAACAGGATTTTCAGCACCCTTCCTATCCAAAATATGCAAATCAAACTCTTGCAAAAGAAACACCCATCTAATAAGCCTAGGCTTAGCATCTTTCTTTTCCATAAGGTATATAATAGAAGCATGATCAGTATGAATAGTAACCTTTGAGTCAACAATAAAACGTCTAAACTTATCACATGCAAAAACTACAGCTAAGAACTCTTTTTCAGTAGTAGCATAATTCTTTTGAGTAGCATCAAGAGTCTTACTAGCATAATGAATAACATTCAACTTCTTATCTACGCGCTGTCCAAGAACAGCACCTATAGCATAATCACTAGCATCACACATAATTTCAAAAGGTAAAATCCAATCAGGTGGTTGAACAATAGGCACATTAGTTAAAACCTTCTTTAAAGTTTCAAAAGCTTCCTTACAATCATCATAAAAAACAAACGGTACATCTTTTTGAAGAAGATTAGTAAGAGGCTTTGATATTTTAGAGAAATCTTCAATAAACCTCCTATAAAAACCAGCATGACCAAGAACACTACGAATACCTTTAACATCCCTAGGATAGGGCATCTTCTCTATGGCTTCCACTTTAGCTCTGTCAACTTCAATACCTCTTTCAGAAATTTTATGTCCAAGAACAATTCCTTCATTCACCATAAAGTGGCATTTCTCCCAGTTAAGAACAAGATTAGTTTCCTCACATCTCTGCAAAACTTTATCAAGGTTGTGCAAACAATTATCAAAAGAAGTCCCATAGACGGAGAAATCGTCCATGAATACTTCCACAATTTCTTCACAAAAACCATGAAAAATAGCAGACATGCATCTTTGAAAAGTAGCAGGAGCATTACACAAACCAAAAGGCATATGTCTATAAGAATAAGTACCATAAGGACAAGTAAAGGTTGTTTTCTCTTGATCTTGCTTCCTAACAGCAATTTTAGAAAACCCAGAATAACCATCAAGAAAGCAAAAATGAGTTTTCTTAGACAACCTCTCTAACATTTGATCAATAAAGGGCAAATGATAATGATATTTCTTAGCCACTTTATTATCCTTTCTAAAATCAATATAAATTCCATAACCAACTACTACTCTTTGCGGAATGAGCTCATTGTTTTCATTAGGCACAACAATCATTCCTCCCTATTTAATGACACAATGCACACATCTCACCCATCTACTATCAGCATTAGGAAAAATAATACCAGCATCAAGAAGTTTTAATACCTCATTTCTTACCACTTCCTTCATCTTGGGAATTAAACGGCGTTGATGTTCAACTATTGGCTTTGCATCAGGTTCAATATTAATAGCATGCTGACATATAGTAGGAGAAATTCCCTTCAAATCATCAAGAGTATATCCAATAGCTCCATGGTGTTTCTTCAGAATTCCCAATAATCTTTCCTCTTCTTCACCTGAAACTTTAGCACTAATAATAACAGGATATATTTTCTTATCACTAAGATAAGCATATTTAAGATCATCAGGCAGAGGTTTTAAATCAAAGAAAGGACCCTCCTTGGGTGGTAATGTTCTACCCAACTCTTCCACAGGTAAATTATGTTTCAATATTACCGGCTGACGAACAAGAATATCGTCAACCTCATTTCTCTATCCCATCAAGAATTCACTCTCATGGTCCTCCATATATTGCAGCAAAGCATTGTTAGGAGCTAGAGCAATAGAAGCAAGTTGATCAGCTTTAAAATTCTCATTAGGCAATTTAGATTCATAAGGTGCTCTAGCAAATTTGGAGAAATTGAACTCATAAGATTTTCCATCAAATTTAGTCAATATCTTCTCCCTCCTACAATCTATAATAGGACCCCAAGTGTTCAAGAAAGGTCTACCAAAAATAATAGGACAAGTTACACTAGCAGCGTTACCAAGTACTAGAAAATTAGTGGGATACTTGGTCTTACCACATAAAACTTCCACATCTTTAACAATACCAATCGAAAAGACAATTTCTCTATTAGCAAGCTGAATAACCACATAAATATCTTCAAGCTCACAAGAACCAATTTCATGCATAATTTATCTATAAAGTTCATAAGGTATAGCACTAGAACTAGCAACAATATCACACAAACCATAATAGCAATGATGACCAATCTTAACAGAAAGCACATGAACACTATTTTTCTTAGGTCTATGAGGATGGGAAACAATATTAGAAGCATCCTCACAAAAGACAATGTGTTCATCCTCCACATCTCCACAAACATGATCTTTCACTATTGCTACAGCAGGTTCAACAATTATGTGTTCATCACGTTCAATAGATTTTTTATTACTATTATTAACCACACAAGCCACCATAGAGTGTTATTTCACCTTAGCAGGGAAAGGCATTTTTTCAACATATGGCTCAGGAACAGCAGGATTAACAACATGCACTTCTATATTACTAGCACGAACAATATCTTTGTAAGGTGCATGATACTTGCAATAATCCTTTTTAGGAATATCAAGATAGGAAGCAAAATCTTTAAGAGAATTTTCCAAAATTTGAGAATCAAGACCACAAACAACACTAACATTATAGAAATCATTGGTTCCCATAAAAGATTTAATGAATTCATAATCATAATTTATACCGGATTTTCTACCTTTGTCATTCTCCCATCCTTCAGTGTTCTCTTGAATACGATCAAGAAGATCCTTGTCGTGGGATAATCACGGCAGATGTTACCGGGGGTAACTGATCTAGGGGCAAGTCGACACAGGTATTTGGGAGAGGGTTTAGCTCGAAGGAAGACATGGCGAAAAGCAATCTAAGAGCCGGAAAACAACTCGCCGGATCTCGATATGATTATACTGGATACTCGATAATAGGTGTTACAGTTATGACTTGAATCTCTCTCAGGCGAAGCCTAGGGGTTGGTTTATATAGTACTCATACCCCCTTTGGCTTGCCATACAAAGCGCTCCTTGAGTCCTACTCGAACTCTACATACGTATCCTAGCTTTCCTTATCGTAACCCACAATCCGGGTTACGATCCTTACAAGCCCTGGGCCTTCCGGAAGCTTCTGCGTCCTTAGCCGGATTTGGTCCATACGCCGTTTGGGCCGGATTACACCTGGGGTTGGCATACCGAGTTACTTTCCCCTCATCAGTAGTCCCCAGAATAGCTTGGGCTTCCAAGATTTACTCTTCGAAGCGCTGGCTATTCCCTACAGAAATATCAGATGCAAACACATGAGGATTAAGACGCAGCGCGTCTATGAATAGCCGAGACTGGCGCCAAGGGAGCCAGGTAAAAACCCGGCTCTTCTTTTTAGGTTCTTCCTTAATCTCTCAAACTTAAATCTCAATAGGAAACTCCCTGACTCCACATCCTTCTTGATAACTACCGCTGATACAGGGAAGGCAATTTCCCCTTCCTTTTTCTCTGGATCATATTGGCCTGCGCATAAAATGCGCCTTTCAAATTTCGAAATCACCAATTACTCCGCATTCCCCGGGTCTCGACCGTTAGGCCAAGCCTTTCCACCCGGACGGTTATAAATAAAGACCAATGAGCAAATCCAACTCTTAACGGCTCATTTCCCCCATTCCACTTCTTCCCAAGCTCGAGCTCGCAGAGTGCCACCACGGGAACCCCACGCATCTCGCCGGAGCCCATCCGACTTCGTTTGCGCTCCGCCAAGTCTGGCTCTTTTTGTCGAACTTTTCCAGTGCAAGCCGTGTCGCGAAAGCGGCGACGGCGCACTTCTTACTTGCGGCGGGGTTTCTATCCAGCGCCGCAAGAACTCCCTTATGCCTCCCATTTCTCTCAATTCTCACGTAAAACACTGGCAGCTTTCTTACTTCTACTGCCAGGATATCTCTCCACCTGGCGAAAAAAAGTTGCCGGGTTACTCGGAGGGTCAACTTGACATCTCCGAGAAATTCAACGCCTTCGCCCCTGACTCAGACAGGGAGGCGATCTTGCCTTTGTTAGCTAGGATCTCCATCTTGTCCGCCCGAGGCCTCATCGGACTAAACCTGGTGAAGACCTGGGTTAGCTTCCGCATTCAGCCAAACTCCCTTCGTGAGAAGCTGATGTGCGAATACTCGGGTCAAACCACGGACCCAATCCGCTTCTCTACCAGCACCCTTGCTCCGGGTGACATCAACAAAACGATTAAGGGTTTCCTGACAGAGAAACTCGAGGTAATCCGGGGCATAGCCGGATTAGAACCTTTTACCCTCGAGAATCCAGCCCCCGCAGTAAGTTCCCTGCCTTTTGATTTTGACTTCTGACAGCTTACTTTTATCCGCTTCTCTTGTCTTGATATTAACCATTACTCTGGCATTCTCTCCTCAGGCCGATGACGCCTTCTGGAAGGTCGACACCTCTCCTAGTTCCGAAGACGCGGAGGAGGAAGACGATGTCATTGACTCGAATGAAGGTACACACTTGATTCCCTTGCACACGTTATATCCTGCCACTTCTTCTTCTTTATGCGGGAACTCGGATATTTTTCAGAGCGAGAGGACCAAAGCGAAGAAGAAGAAACAGACAGCAGGGGCGGGTCCACCAGCGAGGAGGAAGAGCCGGAGCCGGCCACCAAAGCCGGAACAAAGAGGAAATCCCAGAGGATAGCCCTCCAGGTTTTTACTTCATCTCCTCACACTTTGGTTTTCTGTTTCCATAACGTCACTCCGGGGCTAACCCCATCTCCACCCCTTTTGATCGTAACTGAAGGAGCCGCCCGCGACTAGGCGCCGAGTAACCCGGAATCATCCGGGCAACGAGACCCCTAACCCGGTCGCTTCGCCGCCCCCGGTTCAACACCCTGGTATTTGTTGTAAACAAAATTTCTTTCCGATCGTTCCTTTGTAACATAATCCCAGGTCTTTCTTGCCATTTTCCAGTCTCTTCCGGGTCTATTGACGGCTTTCCCTCGGACTTCTCGGTGAACACCGGGTAAGCGCCTTTTCCTGATATTACACCGAACTTTCACCCTTTTTTTTTTTTTTTAAAATCAAAGACTAATTGCGCCCTTGCGCCTTCTTCAGAGCCACGGTTATTAGTAGCGACCAGGAGGACTCCGGGGCTAGGGTCCGGGTCGAGAGCGAGCCGGCTGATGATGCCTTCACCACGACTGGCGACGAGCAAGTGTCGCCACCGGAGCCAGCTAGGCATGACGCCGAGTATCCAACTGCTTCGCACGCAAGCGAGAAGGAGAAGGGAGCAGCTTCAAGCGCGGGAGGGGGACCAGACTCCGACATTCGGATGACCCGGGTGCCACCTCCTGTTACAAGAAATGCTCCTTTTCCCACTTTCCAGGTACCCGAGCCATCTAACCCGGATAACGCTGACTTTAACCAGCTTATGAGCGCTCTTCTCGCCATGAAAGCTTCAGAAGGGACTGTCTTAGAACGTATGGCTGCAGCACATCAGGTAACTTTCACGTGATACTCCTTATTATACGTCCAGTCCCCAAGTCCCGAGTATAATTTTCTTTAATTATCCTCGGTACTTCGCATAGTACTTTCCGGTACTCATTTCCTCAGATGAAACACTCTCATGATATCCGGCTCACAGCTTTACCCGGCCTTTGCAGGCAGAGATTACTCAGTCAGATGAAGCGTTACTTAAAGCTGAGCAGCTCTTGCTGGCTGAAGTTAAGCGTAGGGAGGCCCTTGAAGCGGAGATAAAGACATTGAAAAAAGATGTCTCCATTTACAAGAAGAAGTACAATACTGCCCAGTCTTCGCTGAATAACCTGTCGACTCAGCTTACGGACACTTACCGTATCTTGCTAAGTAAGTTTGCTATTTGCGATTAATTTGCGTATCTCTATCTTGCTGCTGTAATAACCAACATTACTGATATGCTCTTGCATGTTTCGATTGCAGGTGCTAACCTTGCTGCTCCGGAGGAGAATGCCATTACTCAAGTTAAAACTCTGAAGACTATGCTCCGGACGTTTTTTGCCGGCACGAAACTTTTGCTGGATGCTATCAAGTGGCCTTCTGAGGTATACCCGGGAGAAGATAATCTTATGCAGGCCTTCTCAACGGTGCCTGGATGGATTGAGATAATGAAGCGCTCAGCTTGCCGGATTGGAATGACCCGGGCCCTTACACTGGCGAAGGCTTATTTTCCTAAGCTTGACCCGGCCAAGGTAACATCCGGGTTTCCAGAATTCAAAGCTGACGGGTCCAAGTTTGAGCCCAAGGACTTCAAAGATATTCAACGTGCTGTACGCCCCTCAGCCACTACCTTGGCCGACAAAATGGAGCTGGACCAGATCATGAGTTCATATGACGCTGAGGGCAAAGTTATTTTGGTGGATGCACCTCCTCCTTTTGATATGGTGGAAAGATGGTCGACTGACCTGGCCAGGAGGAAAGAAGAGGCCGCAAAGAGAGAAGCAGAGCTAGGCGCAAAGCCGTCCACCTCTACACCGGCCGTGCCTCCGCCTGTCCGTCCAGATGTGAAGAGCCCGAGCAAAACTGCTGGCAAGGCCAAGGAGCAAGTCCAAGATCTAGACCCGGAGGGCCGCTCTCAGGATGCCGAGTAGGATGCTATCTTGTGCTTTTCGTTTCTCGATACTGATATGATTTTTGTAGTGCGCCTGTGCGCCATTGATGCTGATACTATGACTGTATGCTTTGTTAATTCATGATAACTCTTTGCCTTCCCTGGCTTTTGATAATATCCATCCTTGTGTTACTTATGAGCTTATTCTCGATACTTCGAACTCTTGCTTTCAATTTCCTTTTGAGACTCGGTTAACCGAGTATCGTAGGTTTTGATAGATGGACTTTTCTTTAAGTCCCCAATACTCGGCAACTAAGGTTTACAGACCTTGGTAGTTAAATAGTTTGTTTCTGTTTCGAAGTCCCCAGTCCCCATGACCCAAAGTACGAGCTATGGGGGCGTGGGCTTTCTCAGATGACATACTGCTGTTTACCAAGCTGAAGACCAATAGCTGTTCTCATAAATACTGAAGTCATGCTTAATATTTGTTGAGTTTCCGGCTATGTTAGCCTTATACTCTGCATGGACTTGTGGTTTAGATGACCCTTTTGATTACCTTGTACTATAAGCCGGCTTTCGCGTGGATACCATGTCGTTGCATCTATACGAAAAACAAAATCAAGCACGCTCCATTGGGCTGCATAGTTTGATTGTAATCGTAAGTGAACATATCATGCCACTTTGGTGCGAGTCACATCGAGCTTAAGTAAGAATAATCAAGAAAATTGGCTCCTTTGTCCAGTTATAGGATTGTAGCCGCACCCGTTTGTACGAGTAACCAGCCCCCATAACTTATAGGCATCATGGCCGGGTCTCCGGGTTTGTGATTACTTATTGAAGTAGATCAACCCTCCGGAGACCTATATTCACGTAATGTATTTCGATGATATTGATGTATTGATAATAACAATGTTACTTACTTGTAACTGAAGCAAGGATCATGATAAGACTCGAAACCATCTTCTTTTATTGATAAAAATTTCTTACTTGAATCAGCAGGCCGCCTCATTAAAAACCTTCCAGTCCCCTTAGGTACCCTGGATAGGAAAAGAGTGCGTATGAAACCTGCCGCCCATTACACTGCTTTAGTTATTCTCGAGAATCGGCCTCGCGTTGGTACGGCCGATACACATTCTCCACTTGCTATGCCCTTTCGTAATGAGTACCGGATTTGCTAGCCATTCCGGGTATATCGCCCTTGACACGTGATCAGCTGCGGATGGTGGTACGTCTTCTTCTTCCCTACTGAGAGTTTTGAAAATATCGTTCCCGATGAAGCCTACCATCTTAGGGTTTTGTTCTGCCCTAACTTTTGCTTTGTCCCCCTCAGGAGTTGGCTTTTTTGACGTTGCTCTCTCTTCTAGGTCCACCTGAGAACGGTAATGTTTGAGCTCTTCCTTCCTACAGGCTTGCTCGGCCATTGCCGCGTCTCCTTCATCACACTCAGCTGCTATATCTCGGTTTCCGTGTACGGTGATGGTCTTTCTAGGACCCGGGATCTTCAGCTGTAGATACACATAACATGGTCTTGCCATGAACTTGGCATAAGCCGGCCTTCCAAACAATGCATGATAAGGGCTGCGCAACTTTACTACCTCAAAGGTAAGCCACTCGATTCGATAATTGTCCTTTGACTCCCCGAAAGCTACCTCCAATGCCACTTTTCCTTCGGGGCATGCCGAATGACCCGGCACTATCCCGTGAAAAACTGTTGTACTTTTTTGCAACTGTGATTCCTTTAAGCCCATGCGCAGAAAAGTTTCCCAGTATAGGATATTGATACTACTCCCTCCATCCATCAAGACTTTCTTCAGCTCGTAACCATTGACCTGTGGCGCCACTACCAAAGCCAGGACTCCCGGGTGATCAATCCTATCCGGGTGATCTCTTCTGCTCCATGTTACCTCTTGCTCTGACCACCTCAAATATCTTGGAACAGCGGAGGAGACTGAATTAACTGCTTGTTTCAGTATCTTCTTGTCCTTGCTAGAACCTCCAGTAGTGTGCACATGATACTGACCCAGCTGTTTGGGGTTAGCTTGAAATCCTCCCGCTCCCCCTTGATTGTTACCTTGATTTCCAACTGGCGGATTGCCGGCTGGGGGCGGCCCGTTGCCCGAATTTCCACCTAGACCCGGACCTCCTCCTCGGCCCGCACCTCGCATGGCCCTGTTCACTTCCTCGTTCTTCCACCTTTGTAAGTCGGCACACTGCTCCAATGAATGATTGGCCGGCTTGCCATTCCTGCTATGCTTCGGGCACGCCATCCTAAATATGTCCCAACTGTTGCTTGGTCTTGGGGGTACTTGGTAGTGTCCCCCATTGTGATTTCCGGTATTAAAATTCCCTTCGGATCTAGGTCTCGAAGACCCGGCCTCTGTATTGGCCACAAACTCGGAACTCCCCTCAAACGGGCGCTTGTTCTGGCTATTTCCATTGTTGTTTGGTGCCGATCCATTGCCGGTCTTCCCACTGCTACTTGCGTTTGCTTTTGCCTTCTTGTCATCAACTTCCTCTTCTGTAGTATCCGTTGCAGCGTGTTTGTTGCATGCATCCATTAACTCTCCCATCGTAACCTCCGCTGCATTTCTGCTGGATTTCATGCGGGTTAGCTTTTGTACTAAAGGAACATACTTACATGTTTTCGCCATAGCTTGTAGTGCGTCCTTTGGTTGGATATCTGTAGATGAGTGGAGTATCTCCATAACCCGGCGTACCCAGCTTCGTGCTGACTCTCCTTTCTTCTGGACGCACCTTTCTAAGTCATCAATAGTAAATAACTTCCTACAGGTCCCATGGAAGTGCTTGATAAATGCGGTTTTTAGCTCCTCCCACGACTTGATCGACTTTTCCGGTAAATTGGTGAACCATAACTTTGCTGCTCCTTCTGACATCATTAAGTACATGAACTTGGCTTGGAGATTCTCGGATGCGTTGCGAATTGACATTGCCATCTCGTAGCTGCTTAACCACGTTTCCGGATCCATCGTTGGCTCGTAATTCACTACTTTCCCCGGTTCTTTGAACTTTTCCGGGTAAGGTTCCGCTCTGATATCATCCGAGAGACACTTGGGTCCCGCAAGGGTGGTTGGGGCTGGTCTCGCCCGGGAAATGCGTGACCCGGCCGGGGGTGCCACGGGGTGAGGAGCCACCGGTGGATCGTGTGCTGCAGACCCGGCCCCGGCTCTTCTGGCCCTGGAGCTGTCCACTACTGCCTGTGCTGCTGATACTGCCGGTACTGTCTGGACGCGCGGTGGGGGTGGCATCTGCTGTTGCTCTTCCCTTCGTCGTGCCGCGCTTGTTTGGACGTTGCCCTGTTGTTGACTCACGTATGGCGTCCCATGCATCCCACTTCTGTGATCTGGATAATTGACTTGCTGTGCTACCGCGGTGTGCAGCAGATCTATCGCTCGCCGGGTTTCTTCTGCGTGCGGCGAGTCTCTTACAGGAATCTGGTTTAATGCGAGTGTTGCTGCATACACGTTGTCCATGGGGTTGTTGTAGTGACCTGCTGGGGTACGGAATCGCGATGGTGGAGGCGGCATGATGTTGCCGGCTGTCGCCCCCGTCCGAGGCAAGGGTAACCCGGCTGGCGCGTTTACCGGCTGCACTCCCGTTGCTGGTTGCGGTATGGTCCCTTGGTTCGCCGGTGGGATTGGCTGATCTTGAGGCGTGAACACCAGGGCAGTCGGGTTGATAACCCCTCCTGTTGCCGGTAACATAGTTCGGTGCCTTTGGTGAATCCTCGTCGTTTCCTCCCGAAGCCGGGTCTCTAGGTCATCCAGTTCCCGCTGCCGCGCTGCCATCCCCTGCTTTTCTGCTTCTACCTGCCTTCTTTGCTGCTCCAATGCACGACGAGCCACGTCCAGATCTCTTACACGCTCTGCTGCGTTTTCTGGGGTGATAACTGTAGCTAGGACTGTGGGATCCAAGATCAAATTATTATCAAACAGAGCTGGGTGACGCGGATTCGAGGGGCCCGCCCCTGGTGTCCGGTTTGCTTGGAACCCAAACATATTTGCGTGTCGCTCCTCCTCCGCTGGGCGACTGGTGACTGATGCCGATTCTCCATCGACCTGGGCCAAGATCGGGCCAGCCGTACCTTGTTGCTGAGCCAGCACCTGCGCCGCCCCGACTGGCGCCGCGGCTGCGTTTCCTTGATTGGTATTGATTGCGGGGGCCGCATAAACTGCAACCCGGCGCATAATGCTTGGCGTAGATTCGTACCGTTCTTCCTCTTCGCTATTTTCCTTCTCGTATCGGTCCTCCGATAAATCCCGTATAGACTCGGCACCTTCCTCCCTCTCTGTCGGACCCGTTGTTCCGATCGATTCTTCTTTTTCCGATTGAACACGCGTGTCCTCCCCTGACACAGAATCAGATTCAAGATTATCACGGCTTGAATTGGAAGCACATACCATACCGATGAAGACGTTGATGCGGCCGACTGTCACGACGGATCCGGTTTCGAGGTGATCCGACTCTGGCCCCCAGCCAGAATCGTCTACCATCTTCTCTCCTTGGTTGTTGACGTAGATTTCTCCGACGACGAGGTTCCTCATGTTCTTCCGAGCTTCTCCCGTGATGTAAACACCTTTGGACGCAGGCCCCACGGTGGGCGCCAACTGTCGTGGGATAATCACGGCAGATGTTACCGGGGGTAACTGATCTAGGGGCAAGTCGACACAGGTATTTGGGAGAGGGTTTAGCTCGAAGGAAGACATGGCGAAAAGCAATCTAAGAGCCGGAAAACAACTCGCCGGATCTCGATATGATTATACTGGATACTCGATAATAGGTGTTACAGTTATGACTTGAATCTCTCTCAGGCGAAGCCTAGGGGTTGGTTTATATAGTACTCATACCCCCTTTGGCTTGCCATACAAAGCGCTCCTTGAGTCCTACTCGAACTCTACATACGTATCCTAGCTTTCCTTATCGTAACCCACAATCCGGGTTACGATCCTTACAAGCCCTGGGCCTTCCGGAAGCTTCTGCGTCCTTAGCCGGATTTGGTCCATACGCCGTTTGGGCCGGATTACACCTGGGGTTGGCATACCGAGTTACTTTCCCCTCATCAATCCTAGTTAGCTTCTTCCTTTATACGCGTGAATGATCCAGAATAAGAAGCATCCAACAAATCCTTATAATGAAGAGAAAGACTTGCATAAAAATTATTCATAACAATATTACTCGGGAGTTCATGAACGAGACATTGAGCATTAATAACTTCATTCCCCCCCCCCCCCCCCGCTTGGGCAATACTCTCTCCATCATGAGTCCATAAATTATAGATTTGATTCTGATCTTTATGAATCTCACTAGGAGGATAAAATTTAGAATAAAAGAGAGGAACAATTTCCTCCCATCCAATAGATTCACCATTTTTTCAGTAATTTGAACCATTCATCGGCTCTTCCTTTCATTGATAAAGAAAATAATTTACTTTTAACTTGATCCATTGTAATACCTACACACCTGAATAACTCGCATAATTCATGTATAAAGAGCAAATGATCACCATGATGGACAGTTACATCACCATAATAGAATTTACCATAACACGTCCAACAATTTTCATAAGTATTTTATAAGGATCTAATTCAGAAGATGATGGGTTACCTACTACCCTAGTAGTAACGGTAGAAGTACCCCTAAACAGAGAACCGAAAGTATTCTCCATAATGAAATAAAATAGGAGACAAAAATAAAAACAACACTCACAGTAAAAGTTTCTCTTACCAATAGCGCTTCACTCCCCGGCAACGGCGCTAGAAAAATAGTCTTGATGACCCACAAGTATAGGGGGTGTACCGTAGTACTTTCGATAAATAAGATTGTCGAACTCAACGAGGAGCAGAAGGTGTTGAAAAGTAGGTTGGATAGAGGATTTACTGTAAACACTAGCAAACGGGTTTTTGGAGGTTTTTGATATAGCAGATAAATAAAGTGCGAGTAAATAAAGTGCAGTAAATAATATTGCAGCGAGTGGCCCAATCCTTTTGAGATCAAAGGACAGGCCGATTGTGTTACTTACGACTACCAAACGTTCTCGAGGACACATGGGAATTTTGTCAAGTGCTTTCGCTTCGTTACGGTTGATTAATATCCATTGGTTCGTGAAGTGTTGTGTGGGTGAATCTATGCTAATGCACCACCCAACTAGGCCTAATGCATAATTGTGATTCTTCCCCTCATAAGCATTATCAAATACAAGAAAGTAATTAAGATAAAACTAACCATAGCCTTAAAACTACGGGATTCTACACTCCCTCGTGCATTGGTTACCTAACGGGGGTTTAGGTTTCTGTCACTCCGGCAACCCCACAATTAGTAGCCAAATACACAATGCATCCTCCTAGGCCCATAAAGGTGAAGTATCATGTAGTTGACGTTCACATGACACCACTAGAAGAATAGCACCACAACTTATACGTCAACATAACTTAACTACTAACATCATGACTTATCCCATGTCCTCAAGAACTAAAAAAACTACTCACAAGACATCATATGGATCATAATCAGAGGTGATATAATGGATAATAACAATCTGGTCATAAAGTGCTAACACCGATAAATCTCAAAAGCATCAACTACTAACAAGTAATCCACACCGGGAGAAAGATAAATAACATGTGTGGTGAACAAATTACAGCTGGGAATTGACAGAAATGAAGGCTGCACCGTAGTGCATATGCACGACATAAATATTACTATTTGATTCATGCGGGCATTACAACAAGATACATAGATCGTTATCCAACTGCATCTATGACTAAAAATCCACCCTTCGAATATCATCCGAACAAACATTGGGTATTAAGTTGCAAGCAATAGATAATCGCAGTAAGCAAAGTGTGTAATGTAAACAATAACATCATCCTTAGACAAAGCATTGTTGTTTTCTCCCTAATGGCAACAAGACATCCTCCATCCGCCATGTTTCTGTCACTCGAGCATGGATGAAAAGGAGGCATGAACCCACTATCGAGCAAAAATACTCCCTCTTGGAGTTACTAGCATCTACTTCGCCAGAGCATGCAAGATCATAAATAACATAAGCATGAAGATAACATGAGAGATTGATAATTAGAAGACATATCATTCAACATTCATCAGATCCCAACAAACACAACATGTAAGATTAGATAAAGATGATCATGATCATGTTAGGAAGCTCACAAGATCTAAACATGCGACACAAAGTGGAGAGAACAACCATCTAGCTACTGCTATTGACCCGTAGTCCAGGGATGAACTACTCCCACATCACTTCGGAGGAGGGTATGGTGGTGTAGACCCCTCCGCTGATGATTTCCCCCTCTGGCAGGGTGCCGGGGAGAGCTCGAGAAGCCTCCCGATCTCAGGATGACGGTGACGGCGGCATCGGGTGTTTCTAGGGTAAAAGTGGTATATCTTTAGGGTTTACGCCTCGGGGGGAATAAATAGGCGAAAGGGCAGACACGGTGGAGGCTCAGGGGCCCCACACCACCCCCTGGTGCGGCCAAGGGGGCAGCCGCGCCACCCTATGGTATGGGCCCCCTGAGGACCCCTCCGGGTCTCTTCGGGACTTCTGGGCTTCGAATTATCCAATTCCGAGAATATTTCCAGAACAACTTTTCTGAAACTAAAAACAACAGAAAACAGGGAACTGGCTCTATGGCATCTTGTCAATAGGTTAGTCCAGAAAATGTATAAAAATGACATAAACTGTATAGCAAACATGTGGGAAACAATAAGAAAACAACATGGAACATCAGCAATTAAGGATATGTTTATGACTTATCAACATCCCTAAGCTTAGTTCCTACTCGTCCTCGAGTAGGTAAACGATAAAAAAACAATAGTTTTTGAGGTGACATGCTACCAACATAAACTTGATCATCAATATGTAAAAGCATAGGTAAGCTGAGATCATAGAACTTCAACATAAGCATGATAAATAAAACTTTAATAATAAAGCATAGCAATCACTTTGCATCATGAGAAGTAACTCAAATTAAAGATCATGAATAACAATGCAAAGAAAGATATACATTTGTTTCAAGTATAGAGAGGGATCAAGTACGCGAAAGACCTCAACCAGAGGTGGGCCAGGGTGGCCACACCACCTGGTGGCACAGCCAGTGGGCGCGCCACCTCATGGTGTGGGCCCCTGGTGGCCCCCTCTGGCTCCCCTTCTGGCTGGACTCCTCCTCTGAACTTGTAAGACACCCCCAGTGTCCCTCTTCTTCTTCTGATCTTCTGAAATATGGTATCTCAATGGTGCGTTTTCCATCAGATTTCTGGTCTCGGTTTTTATTCTTCAAAAATTATGAAACATGCAAAATAAGGTAAAATAACATAAGGGATGCATCATAAAATGAAATATATCGATGAATAACAACAAATTATGATATCAAATAGTGATGCAAAATGGACGTATCAACTTCCCCCAAGCTTAGACCTCGCTTGTTCCCAAGAGAAACTGAACTCAGTAAACATGACCACAGGTTTATGGAGTGAAGAGTCGATAAATAAAATACGGACAAGAAGCATCACATTTATCTATGCACCAATCATCATAGACAACAACTTCCTCTCATATAACTTAACATGAAACTAGTAATGGGAGTCACAAACAAAGATGCAAAAGAGAGAATCAAAATTGGTTATGGCAAACTTTATTCTTGGTCTGAGAACGTTTAATTATATCATACTTATCTTAGGTGAAGTCTTTATAACAAGGCTTATATTGTAGAGCTTAACATGTTTAATTATAACAATCCTTTTACAGTGATTCATAGCTTTCAAAGTAATATTCATTCAGATAATAAAGCATGTGCTAAACAAAGAAGGATAGAAAACATGATTGAATAAATCAATATATAGATGGTGAGATCACAACAACTCAAATGCTTGTTGGAGACAGAAAGGAATGGGTTTACTGACTCAACATAAAAGTAAAGGATAGGCCCTTCGCAGAGGGAAGCATGGATCACTTATGTGCTAGAGCTTTTAGTTTGTAAAACAGAGGTATAAAATGCATGACACTCCTCCCATCCATCTTACACAAACCATGGCTAACCGAATCCTCGGGTGCCTGCCAACAATCAAAAACCGTGCAGGAGTGTCTAAATTTTGAGAGAGGTGTATGTTTATGTCAACAAATGATGAACAGAAAATACAGTATGTCACAAGCCAACTAGACTTCACAAGAGCGGCTCCCATTGAAGGATGCAACCGGTATAGAAGGTCATCCCTCTTTCTCTTTTGTTTACACAATTATGCTTTGACTGATAAATCAGGGGAAAAGGAGTGAAGATAATTTGTATTATTATTTGGGGCTGGGAACCCCGCTGCCAGCTCTTCTAGCATTTGGATAAGCGGATGAGGCCACTAGTCTAGGTGTGTGAGTCCAATCAACAAGTGAGATAAAGATTCTCTATTTGCGTCCTCATGAGCTAAAATAGGAATACAAAACAGGGATAATTTTGAAGGTTTTAAAGGTAACACATGAGCAATTTACTTGGAGTGGCGGTGAAATACCACATGTACGAAGGTATGGTGGACACAAATGGCAAGGTTTTGGGGATCAAGGTTTGGATGCACGAGAAGCATTCCCTCTCAGTACAGGGTTTTTGGCTAGCAAGGCTAGGTAGCAAGCATAAGAGTTCAGGGAAAACAAAAAATATACATATGATGAAACCAATCATGCAATCTTCATTGAAATCCCAAGCGATCTTAACTTGTGAATACTAAGTTTATGAGCTAATAGGAAAATTCCTCTTTCTTATACTAGCATCTCAAAATATTATTTCTACTGGCCCAAGTTAAGTTTGCCAAAACCAACTAGATTAACTTAATGATCTCCAGAGTGACACAAAATACTAACAACAAGCTCAACCATATGACAGAAATTGAAAACTAAAATAAGGTGTGTAGAAAGTAAATGATGAAACTTCTCATTAATATTTCAAACCGGCAACTCACACAATGGATACAACGATAACCAACTAGGGAGAGACACTTCCATACTGCAAAACATTCTATATGTTAACTTCTCTACTCATGATATGACTCTACTAAAAAGGTAAATAGATGAAAGATAATGATGTATTACCGCGGCACTCCCCCCCCAGCTTGGAACAAGCCAAGGGGATGCCAAAACCAATGACAAATTATTTCTTCGTCGGTGGTGTTGAATCCTTCTCGATGAGCTTATCAATTGATTTCTTTAGATCGTCAATTGCGAACATAAGCATACGCATCACCTCCGTATTGCGATCAATACGGCTTGCATGCCTGTCGGACTATGATCCCAGCCACCAAGATTTTCCCCCCACTCAACCTTAGGTTGAGAGCTTCCTTCATCTGCACGGTTAGAACGATCCATATCCCAACAAGAAGGAAATTCTGCCTCGGGTACACTCCTAGATTGATACTCATGAATTAAAGTACGGAAATGTTTCTTTATGCCTGAAAGGGGTGTCCTTGAAGCTAGGCACTGACGTGGAGCCTTCCCTCCGGTGCTCATCCTTGTCGTTTGCTTGCGAGGTTTTGCTACCACTCCAATTCTTGCGATGGTGGCGCGTGGATGGACTCGTGGGTTTTCTTCTACATCTCCTTCAACTCCACTCTCGATCTCCTCCTTCGGCTCCGGGTCTTGGGGATCATCTTCCTTTGGTCCCTTCCCCTTGTTGTTGGCGGAGACCATGATGCTTCTAAAACTGAAAACAGATCATGGCAGAAACAACTCAAAACAGAAACACGACGAGAACACGATTACGGACCTCGGGGTCCGGGGGATTATATCGGAAAAAGTTTCATAACGAAAGGAAAGTCCAGGTCGCAAACGAGCCGGAGAGGGGCTCCGGGGCGCCCACACCATAGGCTGGCGCGGCCAAGGGTGGGCCCACGCCACCCCATGGTGTGGAGCCCCCGGGCTCTGTCTCCGCCTTGTTTCCGGCTCATAATTTTCCATATTTTCCAAGAACAGTAAAAATAAAAGTTGGAAGATGTTTCAGGAACGTTTTCTTACCAAAACTGATACCTATTCGAAAACTGACTCTGCAGTTTCTGAAATATGCTTCTTAATAAATTCCTCTGGGATCATGGCTCGAATACAATCAACATTTTCATTATAAGGATCTCCAGAAATATAATGCTTGAATCTTTGTCCATTCACCACTTGTGAAGTGTTGTCTTCAAGGGAAACAATTTTAATTTCCCCCGAACGATATACCTCTTCGATAACAAAAGGTCCTTCCCATCTCGAGAGTTATTTACCTGCAAAATATCTGAGACGAGACCTATACAATAGCACTTTCTCACCAACATGAAATTCTCTTTTAATAATTCTCTTATCGTGCCACCTTTCAAATTTATCTTTAAAGAGCTTAGTATTTTCATATGCTTCACTCCTCCATTCATCTAAAGAACTTAAGTCAAGCAACATTTTCTCACCAGCAAGTTTAAAATATCTATTTAGGTCTTTCACTGCCCAATAAGCCTTGTGTTCTAATTCTAGGGGAAAGTGACAAGGTTTTCCATAAACCATTTTATAAGGAGACATGCCCATGGGATTTTTATAAGCAGTTCTATAAGCCCACGGAGCATCATTTAATTTCTTAGCCCAATTTTTTCTAGATTTGTTAACAGTCTTTTGCAAGATCGATTTGATTTCTATATTTGCTAATTCTACTTTCCCACTAGTTTGAGGATGATAGGGTGATGCAATTCTATGATTAACATCATATTTATCAAGAGTCTTTCTAAAACCACCATGAACAAAATGAGAACCCCCATCAGTCATAAGATATCTAGGCACACCAAACCTAGGGAAAATAATGTCTTTAAGCATTTTTAACGAGGTTTCACCATCACCACTTTTAGTAGGTATAGCTTCTACCCATTTAGTAACATAATCAACAACAAGATGAATATGAGTGTAGACTTGTGAAGGAGGGAAAGGACCCATAAAGTAAAAAACCCAAGAATCAAATGGTTCAATAACAAGAGAATAATTCATAGGCATTTCATTACATCTATAAATATTTCCAACCCTTTGACATTGATCACAAGATAAAACAAACTTTCCAGCATCTTTAAAGAGAGTAGGCCAAAAACCTTATTGTAGAACCTTATGTGCAGTTCTATCTCCAGCGTGATGTCCTCCATAAGCACTACTATGACATTTTCTCAATATCCCTCGTTGTTCATTTTCAGGAACACATCTTCGCATAATACCATCAACACCTTCTTTATATAAGTGTGGGTCATCCCAAAAATAATGCCTCAAATCATAGAATAATTTTCTTCTTTGCTGAGCTGTAAAGGTAGGAGGAAAATACTTGGAAACTATAAAGTTAACATAATCAACATACCATGGACTCTCTTGAGAGGTCACTTTTATTGCAGCCAACTGTTCATTAGGAAAACTATCATTAACAGGAATAGGATCATCGGAGATATTTTCTAATCTAGACAAATTATCAGCAACAGGATTTTCAGCAACCTTCCTATCCACAACATGTAAATCAAACTCTTTTAAGAGAAGTACCCATCTAATAATCCTAGGCTTAGCTTCTTTATTTTCCATAAGGTACTTAATAGCAGCATGATCGGTATGAATAGTAACTTTAGAATCAACAATATACTGCCTAAATTTATCACAAGAAAAAACTACAGCTAGGAACTCTTTCTCAGTGGTAGCATAATTCTTTTGAGCAGCATCAAGAGTTTTACTAGCATAATGAATAACATTTAACTTCTTATCTACCCGTAATCACTAGCATCACACATAATTTCAAACAGTAAATTCCAATCAGGGGGTTGAACAATAGGGGTAGATATTAAAGCCTTCTTTAAAATTTCAAAAGCTTCTTTACAATCTTCATCAAAAACAAAAGGTACATCTTTTTGAAGAAGATTAGTAAGAGGCTTTGATATTTTAGAGAAATCTTTAATAAACCTTCTATAGAAACCAGCATCACCAAGAATACTACAAGTACCTTTGACATCCCTGGGACAGGGCATTTTCTCAATAGCTTCAACTTTAGTTCTATCAACTTCAATACCTCTTTCACAAATTTTATGTCCAAGAACAATTCCTTCATTAACCATAAAATGGAATTTCTCCCAATTAAGAACAATATTAGTCTCCTCACATCTCTACAAACATTTACCAAGATTCTGCAAACAATTATCAAAAGAAGTTCCATAGACGGAGAAATCATCCACGAAGACTTCCACAATTTCTTCACAAAGACCATGGAAGATAACAGACATGCATATTTGAAAACTAGCATGAGCATTACAGAAACCAAAAGGCATACGTCTATCAGCGTAGGTTCCAAAAGGATAAGTGAAAGTTGTTTTCTCTTGATCAGGCTTTCTAACAGCAATTTGAGAGAACCCAGAATAACCATCAAGAAAGCATAAATGAGTTTTCTTAGACAACCTTTCTATCATTTGATCAATAAAAGGCAGCGGATAATGATCTTTCTTTGTAACCTTATTAAATTTCCTAAAATCAATACACATCTTATAACCAACCACTACTCTTTGAGGAATAAGTTCATTCTTTTCATTTGGCACAACAGTCATCCCTCCTTTGTTAGGGACACAATGCACAGGACTAACCCATCTACTATCAGCAATAGGATCAATAATACCAGTGTCAAGGAGTTTCAATACCTCATTTCTTACCACATCCTTCATCTTAGGATTTAAATGGCGTTGATGCTCAACAACTGGCTTTGCATCAGGTTCAATATTAATAACATGCTGACATATAGCAGGAGAAATCCCCTTCAAATCATCAAGAGTATAACCAATATCACCTATGTGTTTCTTCAATATTCCCAACAATATCTCCTCTTCTTTACCAGAAAGTTTAGAACTAATAATAACAGGATATAATTTCTTATCATCAATATGATCATATTTAAAATTGTCAGGCAAAGGCTTTAAATCAAAAACAGGATCCTCCTTGGGTGGTAATGTGGTACCCAGGTCTTCCACCGGTAAATTATGTTTCAGCATCGCTGGCTGATGTAGGAAAATCTCATCAATTTCATTTATTTCTTCCATAAATACATCACTTTCGTGGTCTTCCATGTATTGCTGCAAAGGATTGTTAGGAGCAAGAGCAATAGCAGCTAATTGTTTAACTCTATAATTCTCATTGGGTAATTCAGCTTCATAAGGTGCTTTAGCAAATTTGGAGAAATTAAATTCATACGACTCTCAATCAAACTTTGTAAGGATTTTCTCATTTTTACAATCTGTAACAGCACCACAAGTGTTTAAGAAAGGTCTACCAAATATAATAGGACAAGTATCACTAGCAGAAGTGCCTAGTACTAGAAAATCAGCAGGATATTTAGTTTTACCACATAAGACCTCCAGATCTCTAACAATACCAAATGGAGAAATAGTTTCCCTGTTAGCAAGTTGAATAATCACATCTATGTCTTCAAGTTCACAAGAACCAATTTCATGCATGATTTCTTTATAAAGATAATAAGGAATAACACTAGAACTAGCACCAATATCACCCAAACCATAATAGCAATGATCACCTATCCTAACTGATAGCACATGAACACTAGGTTTCCTAGAATTACTAGGATGAGAGACAATATTAGAAGCATCTTCACAAAATATAATGTGTCCCTCTTCTACATTTTCAGAAACAAGGTCTTTTACTATTGCTACTGCAGGTTCTACAGTTATTTGTTCCTCGGGTTCTACAGGTTTCCTTGCACTTTTATTTACCACACTAGCTAACATAAAATGTTCTTTTACCTTAGCAGGGAAAGGCATTTTCTCAATGTAAGGTTCAGGCACAATAGAATCAACGGGTATGAACTTCTATATCTCTAGCGGGAACACAATCAACAGTATCTTTATAAGGTGCATGGTTCTTATCCCATTCCTTTTTGGGAATATCAGTATAAGAAGCAAAAGCCATATATAAGTTTGTAGCAACTTGAACATCAAGACCATAAACAATACTAACATTATGAAAATCATCGGATGACATAAAAGTTTTAATGCATTCATAATCATAATTTATACCTGACTTTCTACCTTTGTCATTCTCCCATCCTTTAGTGTTTTCTTTAATAAGGTCAAGAAGATCCCACTTAGCTTCATCTTTCATACGTGTAAATGATCCAGAACAAGAAGCATCCAGTAAATCCTTATCTTTACCTACTAATAAAAGAAATAAGAAATAAGGCTTCTTGCGGTACGCCATACTAAGTGGCCCTGAAGTTTCAACTATTTACTGGAATTGCCACCACCAGCTGAAAATAACGATTCATTTAGACAGGCTGGAACAAGTCCGACTTTTTCCGTTGAAAAATCACCGTCCATGTGCCCCGCTCTCGATCAGGGCATCTTCAACCGCGCGCAGCCTTCGGTGCAAAATTCAGTGCGGTCGCCACCCCAATCCAAGCACGCAGGGGCCGCTCCAACCCTCTACGAGTGCCTCCATCCCAATCTCTGAGGAATTAGCATGCCGATCCCATGTGTCCTGTCGTCGACGACGAAAGAAACCAACGGCACCACGCATAGCCAAACACCACAAAGCCCACGCACCTGGCCGGTCCTCCACTAGGCTCACCAACCGAGTTCCTCTACAATTCCTTCACGAGACACCTGCAGATCTGGAGCAATGGCAAATACATGCCGCACGACGGCAACACTGCACGCGGCCGTAACTGCTTCCCGACGACCAGTCCGAAGTCGCGAAGCTATTGGATGCCCCGCTCCCAAAACGCCATCAATCAGCGACTGGGCAAGCTGGCCGAGGTCCTGCCTTGGGCGGCCGTTTTCACGCCCACCACGCTTCGAGGCGTCAGGAGCGTGCCGCAACGATTCCAAGACCAAGTGGTTCTGCTGCGATATCATATGACATCTCCGCCAATACTCCAGGTTCTAGCGCAGATGAGACTGGATTTTCAGTCCAATAGGTTATTTTATCCTGAGGATTTTGGGTTATTACCAACCATTTTATGATTTGTTTTGGGTTTCATCGATAATTACTTGCAGCGTTGCAGCATAGCCGAGCCATTTGCATCCGTGTTGCAAATGGTTGGTACCGGTGAACTACGATGGCTGCTTCATCTTAGCCTCCGGACCACTTGGTTGATTTTGCAATCAAGTACTCAAATATTGCGCCGTACCAGAAACTTAGCTTATGCTACTAAAAGGAATCTGCAAAAAAAATTATAATACCCAATGGTTATATCTATAGACGGTTTATTATTTTTTGTTAAACATAAGCTGGTCAGATTACGGACCCAATATTCATACTAGATGTGTTTTCTTTATGTTTGGCTACATAAGCTGGTCAGCTAGGGAACACTTCTGGTTTCACCCAGTTACCACTGCACAACTTCTGTGTACAATTAAACCCAAATATGCGATGATATATTTACACTAAAATCCTTCTCACAAAACCTTGAGAGTCATGTCAACTCTTATATTTGTTGTGCCTGTCATGACAGATCCAGGTGGAGTAAAATGATGTTGGCAATTAGAGAGATGGAGGTAGAGTTGAGAGGTGGAAAAAAATACGAGGCAACATTTATCCTCGCCAATGATTTCCAAAAGCAGAGTACATGCCTACATGGTGAAAATATCAAGCAAAAAAATATACCAGAGCAAAGTAACACCGACTCTGCCAGACGTACAATCAAGGGCTACGAAATGAGATCGTGACGACTTTAACTATGGAGACTCGTGTCACGTCACGGTTATACCAATGATAAGTTATTTTCGCAAATTTATTATCTTCCGTTGCAACGCACGGGCACATTTACTAGTCATGAAGAGAAAGCCTTGCATAGAAATTATTAATAACAATATTACTGACGAGCTCATGAATGGGGCATTTGAGCATTAGTAACTTCAATCTCCACCACGCTTGGGCAATATTCTCTCCGTCATGAGGCCAAAAATTATATATATAATTTAATCTCTATGAATTTCACTGGGAGGATAGAATTTAGAATCAAAGAGAAGCACAATTTCCACCCATCCAATAGTCTGGCTATTTTTCAGCAGTTTGAACCATTCAGCGGCTCGGCCTGTGAATGATATAGAGAATAATTTCCTCTTCGCTTCGCCCATTTTAATACCTGCACACTTGAACAACTCGCATAATTCATGAAAAAGGAGCAAATGATCACCATAATGTACAGTTCCATCACCTGAATAGCAGTTATTCATAGGGATGTGCTAGCGCGCGCGCGCTCGACAAGAACGTTTCGATCGCTCGCTTTCCGACCAACCGCGCGAGCCATATTAGGAAAGAGTACTGTAGCACGGTTTGACTTTTTTGGTTATGTGAAAAAGTAACGGGCAGAAACGTGTCGGGTGGGGCGGTAACGCGCAGGAAATTTTGTACGTTGCTTTTTTTAAGTTTCCTATTCCCTTTTTTTCGCCTGCACCTTTTTGGTCAGGAAAAATTAATTTTTCCTTCATAATTAATTCCCTTTTTGGGCTAGTGAATTTTTAGGGTAAGAAAAAAATGGTGGGAGATATAAAAAATTCCACTTCCAACTAGTATAAATTTTTGCGCTTCCAATTAGTGTAAAAATTTCCACTATCTAAATATAAAAAAATACATTTCCGACTAGTATAAAAAAATCACTTCGAACTTGATAAAAAATTTGTGAAGAATGATTTTAGGTTGGTATTTTTGGTTAATGCCTCTTAAATATGGGGGGGATTACTTCCTAAATGAGCGCGCGAGTAATACATAAATGGGTACATGGACAAGTTCTCCTCAAAGACAAAAATACAAATAGTCTGTAGAGACAAAACAACAATTCATATTCCGCTTTCAAAAGCAAACAACAATTTAATGAAAAGAGTTCAAACAACATATCGAAACAAAAAAGGCCACCACAACAGACAATAAGCCACCTTGTTTAATCTTGAAGATCCAAATTCCAATAACTTGTCGTCGAAGCGGGTTTGCATGTCTTACAGTTCAAAAAACAGAACCGAAAGATCACGGTCATCCATCATCTGAAATTGCATCAACAGCACTGTCCCCGCATCGTAATTTTGGTTCGCTGCAAACTCTAGCCAGCCACTTTTAAACCTGGTTCTGCCGTAGGCACACCTAGCATATTCGGTTTCGATTGGTGTGTACCCCGCTGAAAGGTGTGCACACCCATGCTTTTTGAGGTTCAGTCTTTCTGAAAAAGACTTGGGTATCCTCTACGCATAACAAAAACAACTGTTACAGCCACAGAAAAAAAGAGAGAGTAAAATAAATAAGAAATCTCTAACGTGATAAAGGGGGGAAAAGAAAATTACCAGGTAGCCATGTTTTATATCTGAAGATGATAGACAGTGAAGAAATGCAAGATCTGTACGCCAAGCACCAGCAATAATACCATTGTGCTTATCGAGCTGCGTGCGAGTTAACTCAACTGCAATCCCGCTTGTGTTTTGGTTGCAGATTATAAATGTTGCTTTGTCAGCTGATAAAAAAACGAAAAAGGGGTATAACGGAAACAAAAGATAAGTGCATGAAAACAGACAAAAATTTACTAGAGAAAAATGAAAAGATACAAAAATAATACCTATAACACGGTTTTTTAGCTCGCCCAATTGCCGTTTGTGAAAAAATAGGAATCTTCTCTGGACTACCAACCATTTGGATCATTACTTTGTCCCCCACATGCATGTCATAATCAGAAATAAAATTCTCGTAGTCATTGCCTCCTAACCGAGTTGGTCGGCAAGGCTTGCTTATAATTGTAAAAAGATAGTCATTGCCACATGGGGCTTCTACCCGAAAAACATTCCCGGTGTTTCTTTCAAAAGAATTCTTGACGTGGCAAGGCACAATCTGCAAAAACACATATATAAAAAATTAGAAACCAAAAGTATAAATAGAAACAAATTATTCACTATTCCCTCGTGCGGAAGATAGAAATTAATCGGTGTAGAAAAATCTCACCATGAACTTGTCATAATTAGACATGAGATGCACATAAAAGGGAGCGCCGACACTTCTCCTTTGATTACAAATGCCGCCATGAGTCCCGCAGATCTGACATGCCATCTTCAATAAAAAAAAAGAACAAAAAAATTCCATCAGCAAAAAAAATTAACAAACTACAAAAGTATCGACTATATAGAATCTCAACCTTTGAGGATATGGTGTGCAAGAAAGATAGAACAGGGACACTTTGGAAAAATAAGATAGGAAGGGGAAGTTGTTGGTAGGATGATGGGATGAATGAAATGGTGGTGGTGGTGGTGGGGGGGGGGGGGGCTATATATAGAAATTAGACAACATGCAGCAGCGCACACACTTACAAAAAAGCTAAAATAAGACGTTGACTGCAAGGCTATAAACATCTTGGTTAGAAAAAAACTTTGATAACATTTCTTTAAGAAGGTCGGGGTTGGTGATTTTCACACATCGTAGTTGATAATATTCTTAAAAATATATTTTAGGTTTGTAATTGTCATTCATCACCTTTGAAATACATCCTTGATGAGTTTTTATGTTGGTAATTTGCAGTTGGTGTTTTCTGTAAATCACGGTTGATAACATTCTTAAAAAGATTTAGTTTTGGTAATTTTCATTCTTCAGGCTTGATAACAATCTTGATGTTGTCTTTAGGTTGGTAATTACATACATCACACATGATAATATTTTGAGAAAATGGATTTTACGTCGTAATTGTCATTCATCACATTTTGAAATACATCCTTGATGGGTTTTTTCAGTTTGTTAGTTTTCATTTATCACCCCTTTGATCACAAAACCATTCCTGATTTTTTTTTCAAAGTTGGTGATTTCCATATGTCACACTTGATAACATTTCTTTAAGAAGGTCAGGGTTGGTGATTTTCACACATCGTAGTTGATAATATTCTTAGAAAAAGTATTTTAGGTTTGTAATTGTCATTCATCGCATTTGAAAAAATACATCCTTGATGAGTTTTTATGTTGGTGATTTGCAGTTGGTGATTTCTGTACCACAGGGTTGATAACATTCTGAAAAAAAAAACTTTTGGTAATTTTCATTCTCCAGGCTTGATAACAAATCTTGATGTTGTCTTTAGGTTGGTAATTACATACATCACACATGATAATATTTTGAGAAAATGGATTTTACGTTTTTAGGTTGGTGATTTCCATCCATGACACTTGATAAATATTCTTGTAATGTTTTTAGGTTGGTGATTTCCATTCATCACGCTTCATAACATTCTCAAAAAATAGATTTTTAGGTTGGTAGTTTTCATACATCACACTTGATAATATTCTTGAAAAGTTTTTACTTTGGTAGTTTTCACACTGATAAATCTCACAAGCATCAACTACTAACAAGTAGTCTACACCGGGAGAGAGATCTAGTGTAAAACAACGATAGAGGCCCCTTATTGTTACAGTGTGATGACAGTGGATGATGAGGGTTATGGTTCTGGTGGTGATGATGATGATGATGATGACGACGATCTTGATGATGCCCGGAGTGATGATGGTGACGATGGCGGTGATTCTCCTCTCCGGAGAGGAATTTCCCTAGCAGATTTCTCCCTGCCAGAGAGCTTTTTTCTCTCGGGTGTTTTCCGTCCCGAGGCAGAGGTGGAATAATTCTTCGATGATGGTATGGGGCTTAAGGTTCCCTGGGGGTCAAGTACGCGAAAGACCTCGACCAGAGGTGGGCCAGGGTGGCCACACCACCTGGTGGCGCGGACAGGGGGCGCGCCACGTCATGTTGTGGGCCCCTGGTGGCCCTCCTCTAGCTCCCCTTCTGGCTAGACTCCTCCTCTGAAATTCTAAGACACCCCCGGTGTCCCTCTTCTTCTTCTGATCTTCTGAAATATAGTATATTTCCATCAGATTTCTGGTCCCGGTGTTTATTCTCCAAAAATTATGGAACATGCAAAATAAGATAAAATAACATAAGGATGCATCATAACATGAAATATATTGATGAATAACAGCAAATTATCTCTACCTAATAATAAAAGCACTAAGGTTTCTTTCTCAATTTTTCGTCCGTTTGTTTCTTGGTACGTCAATCGTTGGTTCGTACGTTGATCGCTACTTCCTACGCTATGTGCTTCCTTCCCGACATTAACTCGTATATGTCCCGTACTCTGCTCGACCGTCGCACCCTCCTGTTAGCCCATGAACTGGGACGGCCCAGCTCGTTCGTAGTCGTGTTTGATGTCTCCCCGGCACGGATTCTAGAGTTACTAGCTGAATGCCCGTGCGTTGCCACGATCATCTCAAGTTGTTTGTTTCGTTCACATGTAAACATTATATATTTAAAAAATCACATATGCATAAAGAGATAGCTAAATAATATACCATTTGTTTTTTCTATTTTTCTTAAAATGTGATGCGAAACAAATCTATAATACGACATCATATCATATAAGTTAACAACCCAAACCATATGATAAACTTCGATTTCACCTTTAAACAACCCAACAAGTATGTCTTGTTCGTGATTCCACTTGCTTGTATCTTATAGACGGCTTCAAGTAACATCTTCGATACAGACAGTCCTATGATTACAGTTCAAACCATAAGATAGTGCACCTAAAAGTGACATAATTAGGTCGTAGTGAAGCGGAAAACAAAATACTTCAGAGTAAGGCAAATAAACCAATAATTCAGTTCACACGTCTTATTAAAAAGCATATGAAAGAATAATGAGAAAAATGATGATTATGTAAGAAACCCACTTTTTGATGCAATGCGACAAGAGCTTTATAAACTCACGGTTATATTTGAACAAGGAAAAGAAATGACAGAACAAGGGACATATTGCCTCAATTCTCATGTTTTTTGCAAGCTTATTATCTCATCAAAAGTGTTGATATCCCTGCCTCTCTAGATCTGCAACAGCAGAAATACATACACAACTTTCAGAGGGCATACCTATACATATCAAACAAATTCATGTTTTAAATAACTTCCACAGTGCCACGAGTGCTGCTACTCTTTTCTGCCAAGTATTAGTGCCTGGCACCAAAGAGGATCTAACTCATCAATTATTGGTTTCGCCCACCCTTCAGATTTTTGTCACACCTACTGTATTTTAGAGCGACTTGCCAGAGGAACTAAGAGCCTCAAAGCTGAATTTGTGCTAGTACTCCACCTGTATTTTTGTCAATTCATCTGTCAATTGAAAAATCTGCAAGCAGAATAAAATATCAATAGCTAAAACATTTTTTACTAAGAGGGGACTAAATAATTGAAACTGAATAACATTTCTACATCGTGTACGTATCTTAAACGGAATAGCAAAGTAGGAAATTTTGCAATGTGAAGTGCAAATTTAGAATAAGAAAATGGGGGAAGGCAGGAGAATCAGAATGGTGTGCTCTCACCAAGCTTTATGAATCCTTGTAGGCAATGTTGTGTCCTCTAAGGTTATATGCTGTAGTTGTTGAGGAGTGTGAGTTGAGCTCATTACGAGGAGAACGTCAAGATGGCGTCTGTGGTATCTGTAATTAGATCGATCAACCAGTGTCATCACAATAAACCTGCACACACATTTAACTACACATCAGGACACCAAATCTTCACTTGGTTTGAACTAACTCAAGCGATCTTACCTGAGTATATTCAGGTGTTAATTTCATCGGCAGCCCAGCAGCAAGGCCCTCGTGAGCTGCGAGCATTGTCCATGCTCGTGGAGGAGAGCATCCGTGAGGGCTCTGAGCGCGGGAACGCGACATGCATGGTGTCCACAAGCGCACCACACATGGATAAACCTTTGTCACCGACGCGACAGACCGCGTAGACGAAGCGAGGGGGAGGGCAACAGTATCATGCTAGGTGGCGCGACAATGAGCGCGAGGATGGGTAGCGAGTAGGCGCCATTCCGTCTCTTCAGGACCAGCTCTTGGGAAGTTAAGAATAGTTCGACGAGGGGATGACGACTGCGGGTAAAAATCGTGGCCTAGTGGGAGAAGCAGACTATATGCGTAGGTTGCGGTTTGTATTCATTTTTCAGCTTTTTTTTCGGGGTCTTCCTGCCTAGAGCGGGACGTGCTGTGCGGGACAAGAGAGTACAACGTACTGCAATCACGGACGCTGCCTCCAGCGCTTTAATAGTAAAGATACATACTGAGGCCGAATCCATGACGAAATCCAGCCCCGTCCGTCCCTCCACCGGTTCAATATATATGTCGCACAGATGTACGCCTAAAGCCCTAAACTACTCTCGCCCCGTCGCCATCGCTCACAAGAATGAAACCTTATCTGCTCGATTCCAAGATGGCGGCACGGAATTCTTTGTTCAAGAGAGCACCCAATTCTAACGCTGACTTCTAGAGCCTTGCCAGCTTCGACATGGTCGCGAGTGCCGGGCGCTGCGGAAGATCACCTTCGTGCCGCCCTCCTCGAGCTACCCAGCGACCAAACCATAAGAGAGCCTCGCGGGCCAAACCTCAACCGTCGACTATCTCCCATCCAGATTCGGCGTCGTTGTGTCGATCCGCATCTAGCATAACCCCATCGCTATTCCCGTGCAGGTACATCCCGACGTTACGACCTGTCGGAGTGTCGGTGCGTATGGTTCCACTGCTCGTCGGTCTATGTGATGCTACTTGGTGCTAGCTGCTACCGGCTACTGCTTTGCTCTACCAAAAAATTAGTGCCCTGCCCACTCTCCAAAAAATTACACGATCTGACCATCACTGACAGAAGATTAGAAAGAATATTGTAGTGCTATACCAATCCTATATAAGCAGCCTGACCGTGAGTTCTTCATGGAGCACAGGTCGTTTGCATGACTGCATGGGCAACGGCCGATGAGTCCAGAAGTGGCGGTGGCAGCAAGACAGATGCGACCTGCTCAATTTTTTTCTGAAGCCCACGGCAGCGATAAGATCCAGACGTGAAAAAAAATTGTGTCTTCCCGGTTTTTCTGGATATGCTCATCTGTATTGGTGTGTACGTGTATAAGGGATGGATATACTCATGGCGCAGGTGGGCGGGTGCGTACTTTGGTTGACTGCAAAGTTGAGATTGGGAATCAATGGTGTGTATGTGTGCCTGGTCCAGTCTGAGGCTCCATGGTGTAAGAAAATGCTTGTGAAGAATGGTTCAATTAATATGTTGCGCCTTGAGGTAAATAATTTACACAATATCAACTGCTTTCTTTACTGCCTTTCCGTAAATAAATATTTTTTCTCCTACCAACTGCTCATCGAGTTCTTGGTTAGCCACAGAACAAAGGTAGCAGTTATTTTCTGTTTGGTTGTAATAGAGGAACAGATAAAGTTACAATAAACGGACCGTTGATGTCCTCCACACTAGCCATTCCGTGGATGGTTGCTCTCAGCCTCTCACACGGTGATCTTGTGATTCTACACTGGAACTTGACCTGCGCCTCTGTAGATAGATTGGTTGTTGTTGGTAAATAGTCCTCATTAATATGCAACGGTCTACATCATGCACGGGAGGGAATTTCATAGAGGATTCTAAATAATGTAAAAATATATATAAATATTATTGTGCTCGCCATAAGTGATGAGGTTTCAAGTAGATGTTATCAGGTTTTAGCACGATCTACTTATATATATGATTGATAACTCAACGAAATACCCTTCCCACTAACGATGTTTTCATCAAATATTGAGCTTAATTAATCACTTAACTGGGAATATGTCACAAGCACTGCTATTTGTATCAACGATAAGTTACATTATGCGCTGCATCTATAACGCTCACATTTTATCTCCCGTTGCAACGCACGGGCATGTTTGCTAGTGATATAAAATGCAAAGTGAACGTATCAAGCCCGTAATACTCTAAGAGCCGGCGAAAGAAATGAGACCCGGGTGGACGAAACGCACGAAGAATATGGGCCCCAAAGATTATTACCTCACCTGTCCCAGGCTCAGGCCGGATCTCATTTACAGGAGCACGCTAGGGGATATCTCCTGGAAGTAAGCCAAAATCTTCCATCTCCTGGAGCCGGCCTTGAGCCATTTCTGACTTACACCAATTGACTTGCATCACACCCCTGTTGGACTTAGGTGTTGCAGAACCGGACGCCCCGCCGGTTTTCTTCTTCTTGCCGGTCACTGCAGCCTCGGTGGCCACGATCTTCTCCTTCGCCATGGCTAGGAGAACACCGGCAAAGCTCCGGTCGCGGCGGCGCAAGTGAGGAAAAAGAGCTCTCAAGCTTTTTCCATAGGAAGAAGACGAAGTGGGAGGCGCAGGATGCGAATGATCGCGGTAGAGCCCTTGGCGGCTATTTATAGGCGGGAGCCCTAAACCTAGGGTTAGCTGACAATTTTGCAATAAAGGACCTCCAAGATTAATCTTTTTCAAAAATTAGAATAAGATTGGATCTACAAAGGTGGAAGGATAAATGCATTTAATATGTGGAGGAAAATCCTGGACAAACCGAAAGATTTTTGGTTCATAAGATCTTGGAGATGAAACCGCGAGGTTATCTTTCCAGGTTAAAAAACAGAAGGATATAATGCTAGAGATAAATATTATCCCCTTATAATCCAGATCAGAGATTTTGGATGATTATTCCTTGAACTAACATATTCGCATCTAAGATTTTTCTAGGAAAGCTTAACGTGAACAGCGTAAGTTTGAACTTAAGTGTTCACGTTAACCTGGGGGCTAATGTTGAGGGAATATGTAAGGGGGGCCTTACCTACCACCCACATAAACCAGAAAATGCTCTGGTCGGTTGTTGTTCCATTATCCGGTTTATAACCGAGAGAAGCTGACTATGAGGTAGCCAGCAAGCATGCGAAGACCCGAGCTATGGTTAGACATAACCCGAAAACAGAAGCAGACCCCACCCATAGTCCGGGTCAGAGAATATGGAGGCCCGAGGCTGGAACAACAGCCCAAGGCCGGACAGATCAGTCGGCTTATGGATGAACCGGGCGAAGCATCTCGAAGGCCGGACGGCGTGTGGACTCCGACAACGGGTATGACCCAGATACCTTTGTAACCCGGAGGACTCGCCCACAATATAAGGCGAGGCTCTGGGATGTAGAAAGACAGGTTCTAGTCGATAGCAAGGTGACTCGAGACATCGGAAGACAGAATCGCCCCTTGTAATCGAGACCTTGTTTTCCCAATAGTAAAATAGCAGGAGTAGGTTTTACCCTCAATAGAAGGGCCGAACCTAGGTAAACTCGCGTCTCTCGTTTCCACCATAACCCTTTAGAAACTTCGCTCAGTAGAAATGGCATCACAATCTAGTTCTCAGAAGAGGACACTTGCCGTTAAAACCCCACGATAGAAGGGGAGTCCTTGTTGGACTCCACTCCCCCTTGATGCGGCCAGCAAGGAGGGAGTGCCAGAGGTACTCCAGCTCCTTCTGGTGTGGCCAAGAAAAGGGGCGGGAGTGCCACTAGGACTCTTCCTCAATTGGGGAGTTGGAGTCCTAGGAGGATTTCTCTCTCCCCAGGCACCTGGATCCATATATAAATGGGGTGCACCATGATGTCTACGCACTCTTCTATTCTTGTAGACAGTGTTGGGCCTCCAAGTGAAGAAGTTTGTAGAACAACAACAAGTTTCCCTTAAGTGGATCACCCAAGGTTTATCGAACTCAGGGAGGTAGAGGTAAAAGATATCCCTCTCAAGCCACCCTGTAATTGAGATACAAAAAGTCTCTTGTGTCCCCAACACACCCAATACACTTGTCAGGTGTATAGGTGCACTAGTTCGGTGAAGAGGTAGTGAAATACAAGTAATATGGATCATTATAAGTGGTAACTGCAATCTGAAATAAAAATGGCAGCAAGCAAACATGTAGCCAAACTGGTTGTAAATGGTGTTTGAATGCTTGGAAACAAGTCCTAGGGATCATACTTTCACTAGTGGACACTCTAAACAATAATAACATAATTGAATACATAAATATCTTCTCTTCACTATGCTACTCTGAACCACTCTCCGGTTGGATAACGAACACCAATTCAATGCGTAGGGCTGCAAAAGCACACCTTAATATCGCATTCCCCATCTAGGTAACCCCACACTGTCACCTTGAGCGCCTTAGATGGTTCTGGAGAAACACCACAATTTCATAGATACGTCCAACACAAATTATATAAACTTTAGCCTAAGAGTCACACACAGTGCGCACACTGTCACCTTCACATCGTGGGATAAGGTGTCTCCGGAGGTCATATTAATAAAACCACTTGAGTAGCATAATAGATGAAGAGTAACATCTACTTATTCAACTACTCCCTCCGTCCACGAAAAAGTGTACACTTTCCTTTTTCGTCGGTCAAATTTATTAAACTTTGACTAACTTTATCGGGAAAAGTACTAGCATTTATGACACCAAATTAGTATCAATAGATTTGTCTTGACATGAAGTTTTAAAATATATTATTTTGATGTCATATATATTGCTACAATTTTCTATAAATTTGGTCAAAGTTTAAAAAGTTTGACTAAATGTAAAAGTAGATGTACACTTATTCGTGGACGGAGGGAGTAGATTACAAAGCTCGTGATCGAATAAAGATCACACCATGGGAGAGAGATATGAACCACATAGCTACCGGTAGAGCCCTTAGCCTCGGGGGAGAACTACTCCCTCGTCGTCATGGGAGTCAGCAACGGTAATGAAGATGGAAGAAGAGTCGATGGAGATGGCTCCAGGGTAATCCCCATCCCGGCAGGGTGCCGAAATAGAGATTTCTGTCCCCGAAACTTGTCTTCGATGGCCGCGGAGCTACAGAACTTTTCGTGGATGGAGACTCGGGTATTTATGGTTTTCCCGAGGATGTCAACATATAGGCGAAAGAGCGATGTTGGTGGGCGCCCGAGGGAACCACGCCATGTGGTGGCATGGCCAGGGGGTGCCACCCTATTGTGTGGCCACCTCGGTGCTCCTCCGTATCTGCTTTTGACTATGTTGACGTGTCGGGGAAAATAGGACCCTAGGCTTTTGTTTAGTCCAATTCCGAGAATATTTCCACAACATCTTCTCTAAAATACAAAAACAACAGAAAACAGGATCTGGCACTATGCCATCTTGTTAATAGGCCAGTCTATGAAAACATCCGGAAAATGAAGGAAAACATGTGGAAAACATAAATGCGTTGGATAGAAAACAAGCATGGAGCATCAAAAATTATAGATACGTTTGCAACGTATCAGCATCCCCAAGATTAAATCCTGCTCGTCCTCGAGTAGGTAAGTGATAAAAAATAATTTTTGAGGTGACATGCTGCCAACACAATCTTGATCAAAGTTATGCAAAAGCATTGCAAGCTGAGGTCAGAGTACTCTAAACATAGGCATGATAGATATAATTCCAACCATGTAACTTAGCACCTAGGTTGCAACATGAAAAATAACACAAACAAAAGATCATGAATAATAATGCACTGAAAGTTATACCTTTGTTTCGAGCATAGAGAAAACACAGAAAAGTGGTATTCCGCTTGTCCTTAAAGTGATGGCAAAACATAAATACTAGGACAACTTTAAATTCAAGTGGTGACTAGATACAAATAATTTGAGAACAATTAATAACATAATCATGAATAAATCTATAATAAATTTTGGGACTGATGCATATTATACTCAGAATGACAACTATGCTATATTAATTGGTGCATAAAGTTAGAAGATGAAGACTCAACATAAAAGTAAAAGAAAGACCCTTCATAGATGGAATCATGGATTAGTCATGTGCTAGAGCTTTTATTTGATAAAACTGAGGTATTGAAAACAATTTTGAGGGAGGTGTATGTCTATGTCAACGAATGGTAATGAAAAACCTATCATAACTCATGGCAAGCAAGGTTTTTAGAGTTTTGAGAGCGGTTTCTGGTGTTTATTAGTTTGGCACTTCACCCCACCATGCCTTTCACAAACCACGGCTAGATGTATCCACGGGTACCCACCAACTTTCATAAAACCATGGGGAAGTGCCTTTTTGTGATTATTTGGCACCAGCTCTCTACAAATTTAAATGAGCAAAAATTCCATACTAATTGGGTGAAAGAGGGAGAAGACCTTTTCTTCACATAAGACACAATAAACTTTAAACTACTTCCTCATGAGCCAAAACAGAGAACAAAACAAGTTAATTCTGAAGGTTTTAAAGGTAGCACATGAGAAATGTACTTTGGAGTGGCGGTGAAATACCACATATAGGTAGGTATGGTGGACACATTTGGCAAACTTTGGGTTTTTGGGAGTTGGATGCACAAGTAAAGCTCATACTCATTGCAGGTGAAAGCTAGCAAGAGACTGGGAGCATCCAACTAAGAGAGCGATAATAGCCATAATCATGCATAGCGACAAAACATTATTAATCAAAGCATAAATGATATTAAATAAAAAAATGATCATAGAGGCTAGAGGTGACTGGTTTGTAGTCACAACGTAGTGTACCGATGCGCCAAGTCAACCAAATAAAGCATTCAAAGGAGAATACCACAATATTTTGCTTTGATCTGATAAAAACAACTCATGATTTCTTTCAATGGCACATTAAGCACTCTCAACTATTTGAGACAAGTCATGCTACATCAACAACTACTAATAACATGATTAAAATAACATCTAACATGACATGATAAAGTCTAAAAGCCACAGTCTAAACAAGCTTTCCATTGCACCACTATAAGCATGAAATATTTTACTCTTCTCCAACATCCATCAACTTGTTTGAAACAACTCTCATAGATAATAATAATAAAAGACCAGAGAGCTAATCCTATATAACTGAAGCAAACTAACGCGCTCTAAACAAAATACGAGTGGAAAACAAGGGCTAAACGCAGTACTAGCAAAAAGTGAACACTCACAGAACAATAAGGGTGAAAACAATAGTGTTCTAAGCAATGAAAATGGAGTGTGTCTCTCTCCAAACAAAATATTCTAGGATCCAAACATATACTACATCAAAGAAAACAAAACAAACTGAAATCAAAAATAATTTACGCTCCAAGAATAACACATAATATATGAAGCAATAAAAATATAGTGTCTTGAAAGAGGACCTGATATTTTTGTTGATGAAGAAGGGGATACCTTGGGCATCCCCAAGCTTTGATGCTTGTAATTCTTGTATATATCTTGGGGTGAAATGGGCATCCCCAAGCTTGAGATTTTGTCCATCCTTCATCTCATCATATCATTCTTCTCTCCCTACACTTGAAAACTTTCTCCATACAAAACTTCTCACAATTTTCATTAGCAACGTTAGTGTAATCAAAATAATAAATTCAATCTAGTTTCAACACAATTCTAACACCCATTAAAACATTAGCTACTGTCACAACTTCTTTTAAAGTTCTTCCCCTCAAAAGAACATTAAAAGAATAAAATTAAGAGGCAAATGCAAATATTGGCAGAAATCTGTCAAAACAGAACAACAGGTAAAGATCGATTTTTTTCGAAATTTTCCGTTGCTCGAATAAAAAAGTGAAAATCTAACGAAATTTAGATAATAACCTGGGGCATGTGCACAAAAAATTTCAGACCAATTAGATGTTCTGGCTGAGAGAATTAATATTTTTGGTGGCAGCACAGAATCTGTTTAAGGACAGCAACTTCCCCAAATCTTACTTCCTCCCTATTAGAGGATAATCTTGCCACAAAAATCAATTACAAAATATAAGGAGAGGTTTATACAAAAATAACAACTTCGAAGACTCAAAGAAAACAAAAGTAAACTGAAAAAAAAATGGGTTGTCTCTGATACGTCATCAACGTATCCATAATTTTTTATGTTCCATGTCGTTTTCATGCCATATGCTACATGTTTTCTTTACACTTTATGCCATTTTTATCAATTTCCTGAGACTAACCTATTGACAAGATGCCATAGAGTCAATTCCTGTTTTCTGCTGTTTTTAGTTTCAGAAAAGTTCTTCTGGAAATAGTCTCGGAATTGGACGATTCGAAGCCCAGAAGTCTTAGAATTCCCGGAGGATCCACGGAGTCCAAAAGAGACCCGGAGAGGGGCAGAGGGCTACCCACACCATGGGTGGGTGCGGGTCGCCCCTGGTCGCGCCCAGGGGTGGTGTGGCTCCCTGGCTGCCCAACGACATCGCCCTTTCGCCTATTTAATCCCCCCGAGGCATAAACCCTAATCATGCCGGTCCCCTTCCACGAAAAGTTCCGTAGCTCAGCCGCCACCGCCGACAAGTTTCGGGGGACAGAAATCTGCACCTTGCCAGGACGAGAAGTGCCCCGGGAGCCATCTCCATCGACTCCACCACCATCTTCCTCGTTGTTGCTGTCTTTTATGATGAGGATCAACGTTATGCAAAAGCATTGCAAGCTGAGGTCAGAGTACTCTAAACATAGGCATGATAGATATAATTCCAACCATGTAACTTAGCAACTAGGTTGCAACATGAAAAATAACACAAACAAAAGATCATGAATAATAATGCACTGAAAGTTATACCTTTGTTTCGAGCATAGAGAAAACATAGAAAAGTGGTATTCCGCGTGTCCTTAAAGTGATAGAAAAACATAAATGCTAGGACAACTTTAAATTCAAGTGGTGACTAGATACAAATAATTTGAGAACAATTAATAACATAATCATGAATAAATCAATAATAAATTTTGGGACTGATGCATATTATACTCAGAATGACAACTATGCTATATTAAGTGGTGCATAAAGTTAGAAGATGAAGACTCAACATAAAAGTAAAAGAAAGACCCTTCATAGATGGAATCATGGATTAGTCATGTGCTAGAGCTTTTTATTTGATAAAACTGAGGTATTGAAAACAATTTTGAGGGAGGTGTATGTCTATGTCAACGAATGGTAATGAAAAACTTATCATAACTCATGTCAAGCAAGGTTTTTAGAGTTTTGAGAGCGGTTTCTGTTGTTTATTAGTTTGGCACTTCACCCCACCATGCCTTTCACAAACCACGGCTAGCTGTATCCACGGGTACCCACCAGCTTTCATAAAACCATGGGGAAGTGCCTTTTTGTGATTATTTGGCACCAGCTCTCTACAAATTTAAATGAGCAAAAATTCCATACTAATTGGGTGAAAGAGGGAGAAGACCTTTTCTTGACATAAGACACAATAAACTTTAAACTACTTCCTCATGAGCCAAAACAGAGCATAAAACAGGTTAATTCTGAAGGTTTTAGAGGTAGCACATGAGAAATGTACTTTGGAGTGGTGGTGAAATACCACATATAGGTAGGTATGGTGGATACATTTTGCAAACTTTGGGTTTTTGGGAGTTGGATGCACAAGTAAAGCTCATACTCATTGCAGGTGAAGGCTAGCAAGAGACTGGGAGCATCCAACTAAGAGAGCGATAATGGCCATAATCATGCATAGCGACAAAACATTATTAATCAAAGCATAAATGATATTAAATAAAAAACTAAATGATCATAGAGGCTAGAGGTGACTGGTTTGTAGTCACAACGTAGTGTACGGATGCGCCAAGTCAACCAAATAAAGCATTCAAAGGAGAATACCACAATATTTTGCTTTGATATGATAAAAACAACTCATGATTTCTTTCAATGGCACATTAAGCACTCTCAACTATTTGAGACAAGTCATGCGACATCAACAACTACTAAGAACATGATTAAAATAACATCTAACATGACATGATAAAGTCTAAAAGCCACAGTCTAAACAAGCTTTCCATTGCACCACTATAAGCATGAAATATTTTACTCTTCTCCAACATCCATCAACTTGTTTGAAACAACTCTCATAGATAATAATCATAAAATACCAGAGAGCTAATCCTATATAACTGAAGCAAACTAACACGCTCTAAACAAAATACGAGTGGAAAACAAGGGCTAAACGCAGTACTAGAAAAAAGTGAACACTCACAGAACAATAAGGGTGAAAACAATAGTGTTCTAAGCAATGAAAATGGAGTGTGTCTCTCTCCAAACAAAATATTCTAGGATCCAACCATATACTACATCAAAGAAAACAAAACAAACTGAAATCAAAAATAATTTACGCTCCAAGAATAACACATAATATATGAAGCAATAAAAATATAGTGTCTTGAAAGAGGACCTGATATTTTTGTTGATGAAGAAGGGGATACCTTGGGCATCCCCAAGCTTTGACGCTTGTAATTCTTGGATATATCTTGGGGTGAAATGGGCATCCCCAAGCTTGAGATTTTGTCCATCCTTCATCTCATCATATCATTCTTCTCTCCCTACACTTGAAAACTTCCTCCATACAAAACTTCTCACAATTTTCATTAGCAACGTTAGTGTAATCAAAATAAAAAATTCACTCTGGTTTCAACACAATTCTAACACCCATTAAAACATTATCTACTGTCACAAATTCTTTTAAAGTTCTTCCCCTCAAAAGAAGACCAAAAGAATAAAATTAAGAGGCAAATGCAAATATTGGCAGAAATCTGTCAAAACAGAACAACAGGTAAAGATCGATTTTTTCGAAATTTTCCGTTGCTCAAATAAAAAAGTGAAAATCTAACGAAATTTAGATAATAACCTGGGGCATGTGCACAAAAAATTTCAGACCAATTCGATGTTCTGGCTGAAAGAATTAATATTTTTGGTGGCAGCACAGAATCTGTTTAAGGACAACAACTTCCCCAAATCTTACTTCCTCCCTATTAGAGGATACTCTTGCCACAAAAATCAATTACAAAAGATAAGGAGAGGTTTCTACAGAAATAACAACTTCCAAGACTCAAAGAAAACAAAAGTAAACTGAATGAAAAAAATAATGGGATGTCTCTGATACATCATAAACGTATCCATAATTTTTGATGTTCCATGTTGTTTTCATGTCATATGCTACATGTTTCTTTTACACTTTATGCCATTTTTATCAATTTCCTGGGACTAACCTATTGACAAGATGCCATAGAGCCAATTCCTGTTTTCTGCTGTTTTTAGTTTCAGAAAAGTTCTTCTGGAAATATTCTCGGAATTGGACGATTCGAAGCCCAGAAGTCTTAGAATTCCCGGAGGATCCACGGAGTCCAAAAGAGACCCGGAGAGGGGAAAAGGGGTACCCACACCATGGGTGGGTGCGGGTCGCCCCTGGTCGCGCCCAGGGGTGGTGTGGCCCCCTGGCTGCCCAACGACATCGCCCTTTCGCCTATTTAATCCCCCCGAGGCATAAACCCTAAATATACCGGCCCCCTTCCACGAAAAGTTCCGTAGCTCAGCCGCCACCGCCGACAAGTTTCGGGGGACAGAAATCTGCACCTTGCCAGGACGAGAAGTGCCCCGGGAGCCATCTCCATCGACTCCACCACCATCTTCCTCGTTGTTGCTATCTTTTATGATGAGGAGGGAGTAGTTCTCCTCCGGGGCTAAGGGATCTACCGGTAGCTATGTGTTTCATCTCTCTCTCCCATGGTGTGATGTTTATGTGATCATGAGCTTTGTAATCTCGTTGAATAAGTAGATGTTACTCTTCATCTGTTATGCTACTCAAGTGGTTTTGTTATGAGAACTCCATGAACACTTTGGTCGCGGTGTAAAGGTGACAGTGTGTGCACCGTGTGGTTTAGCATGATATTTATATATTGTGTTGGATGACCCTATGAAATGTTGTAGTTTGTTTAGTACTAATTTGGGAAGCTCATAGTGACATCGTGAGGTGCCCTAGAGAGGGAATACATACTTGAGGAGTGCTGTTACAGCCCTACGCATGGATTGGTGTTTGTTATCCGACCGGAGAGTGGTTCGGAGTAGCATAGTGAAGAGATGATATTTATGCATTCAATTATGTAATCATTGTTGAGAGTTTCCACTAGTGAAAGTAGGATCCCTAGGTCTTGTTTGTAAGCATTGAAAAACCATTTATAATCATTTAATCTACATGTTTTCTTGCTGCCATTTTTATTTCAGATTGGTATTATCACTTATAATCATCCATATTACTTGCATTTCACAATCTCTTTGCCGAACTAGTGCACCTATACAACTTACAATTGTATTAGGTGTGTTGGGGACACAAGAGAATTCTTGTATCGTAATTGCAGGGTTTCTTGAGAAGGATAGATTTGACTTCTACATCCCTGAGTTCGATAAATCTAGGGTGATCCACTTAAGGGAAACTTGCTGATGTTCTACAAACCTCTGCACTAGGAGGCCCAACACTGTCTACAATAATAGAAGCATGCGTATACATCAAGCTCTTTTCCGGCGTCGTTGCCGAGGAGTTAAGGTAAAAGGTACTCACATCCTCTGTGAGTGCTCGAAGTTAATTCCTTTATATTCTGCAATTATATCTTTTTGTTTCTTATTTTCACTAGTTAGGCTTATTTTCACTTGTTCCCTGTTTTTATTTTCACTAGTTAGGCTTAATGGAAAACAACAACAATACGAGAGAGCTTTATTTTCATGCTAGTAGCAATGTTATTAACATTAATTGTTTGGATACCATTATTTCTAATGCTATAGAAAAGTCTAAGCTTGGGGAAGCTAGTTTTTATAATATTTTTAAATCCCCACCTTTAGAGGAGAAAATTTGCTCTGATGATACTTTATCTCCCATATGTGATAAATCGAATGATGCTTGCGATATTTTAAATCCTCTTGCTGAAAGTATTCCTTTTAAAATACCTATGAAAATTGTTGAACGTGTCATGAATAACTGCTATTTTGGAGATGGAACTGTCCATCCTAGTGATCATTTACTCTTTACACATGAATTATGCGGGTTGTTCAAGTGTGCAAGTATTTCAATGGACCAAGTTAAGAGGAGGCTATTCTCTTTGTCACTTAGGGACAAAGCAAGGTACTAGATGATCCTCATCATTTGGAGTGGAAGGAGCTTGAATCTCTATTTTATTCTAAATTTTATTCTTCTCATGAACTGTATTTAGATAGGAATTAAATTTATAATTTTTGGCCTTGTGATGGAGAAAACATTGCTCAATCTTGGGGAAGACTAAAAACATTAATACTCAAATGTCCTAACCAGGATCTTCCTGAGGAAATAATTGTTACTATTTTTTATGCAAGGATTTCAGGATAATACATGTATTACTAATTGTTCAGAGGGTTCTTTCTCAAGTAAGAAGGTTGAATCTAAATGGGATCTTCTTGAAACAATTCAAACCAATAATGAAGGTTGGAATAACGACAAAGGAAAAGAATCACCTATAAACTATGAGTATGATTGCATTAAGTATTTCACTAAAACTGCTGATTTTCAAGAGCTTAGTGCTAAATATGGTCTTGATCCTAAAATCATTGTAGGTTGGTATAGATCCTTTGCTTCTTATATTAATCTTCCTAAAGAAAAAGGGGACATATATCATGAACCTTTTAAAGACACTTGCATGAAAAATGAAATTGTAATTAATGATTGCAATGAACATGCTCAAACTTCTGAAAGTACTATTTCTTATAAGCATGTTAATTTTTGTGGAGCACTTAGACCTTGTGAAAAAAATCAAATCGAAGAAAAATATTGTATCCATCATAGGAACGAAAAAACTAGAAAGTGGTACATGGCTTTAGATGATCTTGGTAAAAAAAATTGTGCCCTCTATCCTTTTATTTGTACACTTTGTTGTAAAGTGGGTCATTTCAATTTTAAATGCCCAGGCTGCAATAATAACCATTCAAATACTATGAGTACTGCAATTTTGTATTGTGATGACATGATCACTCTTAATCAGCATGATGAACTTACTTTATTTTTGGGGTGTGAAGAGTTATCAAGAAAATCTTCTTTGGTAGATATGAGTGCTCTTGGTATGAATAGTGTCATGCATATTTGTAATCTTTATTGTGTTAAAAATTGCCATGCAAATAATTACATACAAAATATTGTAAAAGAGGAGACTTTACCAAAATATGATAGGACTGATATTTTTTTTCATCTTATTAATGAAGAGGAGGAATCCTCCAAGGTTTTTTCTATTGTTTCTGACAATAAACCAGGGTATGTGGAGAAGCTTCGTTTCAAGCCTCTCCCTCCTATAGAGAGGAAGAAGAATAAGAAGAAGAGGAGTAAAAGGAGAGAGGTAACAGTATCCCCCCTAAGCATGTTGCTCCTATTATAGTTTTTGATGAGTCTGAACTCGATGATTTCCCTATGCCTATTATTTATGAAAGTGATCATGATTAGGAGAAACACACTACTTTTGATATTAAAAATCTATTTGGTACCAATTCTAAAAATGATGATAATTGTTGTACTATTAGTACCATCCATTTTCCTGCCGATGAAGATATAGAAAGCTCTGAGCTTGTGGATGATGTGTTTGAAAATCCTTTTGCTACTGATGATTATATGCTTGATACATCTCTTCCTAGTAAAAATCATGATATGTTTACAAATGATTGCACTTTGGAAGATAACTATTCTATTGCTTGTGATGATACTATGCCTTCGGTCTTTGGTAACTATTATAAAAGATGCTATAACATAGGCTATGATTACAATTATCCTCATGAAACTTGTCATAGTTATGAAGGGATTACCGAAAACCATCTCCCTAATATACAACTTGTCTATCATGTTGGAGTTCTTTATAATGATTACAATGATGAACATGCTATTTTCAGTCCACCTACTATTGAGGAGAAAATTAGTTATGATTACAATATGCCTCCTATATTTGATGATTATGGTAATGAGAATGATAATGACAGCAATTTTGTTTAATTTGCTCCCACTACTATTAATGAGAATGACTATGCTTATGTGGAGAGTATTAATTATTTTATGCATGTGGCTCATGATAAGAATGTTATATGTGATAGTTATATTGTTAACTTCATTCATGATGCTACTGAAAGTTATTATGAGAGAGGGAAACATGGTTTTATGCATCTCAACAATATCAAGTTTCCCCTCTTTATGTTGAAATTTTTGAAAGTTGCACTTATTTGGTCTTCCTATGCTAGCCACTTTTTGCTTTATTGACTTGTTCTTATATAAGATTATTTTTCATAGGAAGTGGGTTAGACTTAACTTTTTTTACATTTGCTTCTTGATTCTCTCCTTTGCTTCAATTCATATTTCTCATGTGACATCTTCTCAAATTATCATGCCTAGCTAAAAGGCTTTAAAGAAAAGCACTTCTTGGGAGATAACCCATGGTTTTATTTTTCCTTTGTTTTTCTCTGTTTTCTTTGAGTCAAGGTGTTGTTTACTTCTGTAGCAACTCCTTTGTATCTTTATTTTCATGTATTAGTTGTGCCAAGTGAAGTTTCTAGCGAAAGTTGGTGTTGGTTTTGTATTTCTACGCGGGAAACAGATTTCTGTTCTGCATTGTAAAAAATCGCATAATTCACAAAAAGATCAAAAAGACCTGAATTTTTTTTTGCTTATTACTCAGCTAATTCCGAAACTTTTTCACTCTTTACGTTTTTTATATTTGAGCAACGTAAGTGCCACAAAAAATTTAGTCTTTACAGACTGTTTTGGTTTTGACAGATTCCGCTTTTTTACTTGCATTCTCTCTTTTACTATGTCGAGTGGATTTCTTTGCTTCACGAAACATCAGTGGTTGTAGATAATGTTTAAAAGTATCAATAATACTTGTTTCCATGAAGAACTTTTGAATTTTTTATTGTGCACTAACCCTCTAATGCGAATTACATTGAGTGTGGTGTGAAGGAAGTTTTCAAGGGTCAGGAGAAGAGGGTGATATAATGTGATCAAGAAGAGTGCAAAGCCAAAGCTTGGGGATGACCCCGTGGTTCATCATAGAAAATTCTAAGAATACTCAGGCGTCTAAGCTTGGGGATGCCCAAGGCATCCCCTTCTTCATCAAAAATTTATCAGGTCACTTCTAGTGAAACTGTATATATTTATTCGGTCACATCATATGAATTTATTTGGAGCGTCTGTTTATTTTTGTTTTTGTTTTGTTTTCTTTTGTATTCTTTTGTTTTCCTTGCTGTAATAATGTTGTAACCTAGCAGTCTTTCTGTGGAAGACAGACACACTCCGCTTTTTCATATGAATACTCGTTATGCTCGTAATCTTAGTTTTTCTTTTAGCTGTTGCAAACCCCTTTTAGCTCCTCTTTTTCGTGCATCTCTTATTCAGAGTTGTTAGTTCTAGTAGAGTTGTTTAGTACTCTCTTGTTTTATTGCTATATCTCTTGGAGAGTTTTTATTGTTTGGTGTTTGATGGAAATAGAAAATGCTACTTGTGGTAGATGGTATAACGAAAAAGCTTGCATATTCTTGTGTAGCTCACTAAATTGTTTCACTTGATTATTTGTTGTTGTTTTGAGATATTAATATGCTTAATTGTAAACTTGCTGGTTTAGTAAAGTAAAAATAATTAATGGTTGGTCAAAAATATTGAAACTATGCCACACTAAAATAACCACTTGATAGGATAATGGTATATGACTTCCTTTGCTGATAGCAATCGTAATGGATTTTTGTTACACGCTATTGTCGGGGTAGCTAACAGTGACTTGTCACTGCCATGGACCCTCTTGGAGTGATTTTCATTATGCCTTGCAAGATCATGATTTTAGTTGTAATCTTTTAACTTGTGAGTTCTTTGTTACAGTTTTCTGTCACTTCCACTATGAGTATGATTGCATTAAGTATTTCACTGAAACTGCTGATTTTCAAGAGCTTAGTGCTAAATATGGTCTTGATCCTAAAATCATTGTAGGTTGGTATAGATCCTTTGCTTCTTATATTAATGTTCCTAAAGAAAAAGGGGACATATATCATGAACCTTTTAAAGACACTTGCATGAAAAATGAAATTGTAATTAATGATTGCAATGAACATGCTCAAACTTCTGAAAGTACTATTTCTTATAAGCATGTTAATTTTTGTGGAGCACTTAGACCTTGTGAAAAAAATCAAATCAAAGAAGAATATTGTATCCATCATAGGAATGAAAAAACTAGAAAGTGGTACATGGCTTTAGATGATCTTGGTAAAAAAATTTGTGCCCTCTATCCTTTTATTTGTACACTTTTTTGTAAAGTGGGTCATTTCAATTTTAAATGCTCAGGCTGCAATAATAACCATTCAAATCCTATGAGTACTGCAATTTTGTATTGTGATGACATGATCACTCTTAATCAGCATGATGAACTTACTTTATTTTTGGGGTGTGAAGAGTTATCAAGAAAAACTTCTTTGGTAGATACGAGTGCTCTTGATACGAATAGTGTCATGCATATTTGTCGTCTTTATTGTGTTAAAAATTGCCATGCAAATAATTACATACAAAATATTGTAAAAGAGGAGACATTACCAAAATATGATAGGACTGATATTTTTTTTCATCTTATTAATGAAGAGGAGGAATCCTCCAAGGTTTTTTCTATTTTTTCTGACAATAAACCAGGGTATGTGGAGAAGCTTCGTTTCAAGCCTCTCCCTCCTATAGAGAGGAAGAAGAAGAAGAAGAAGAAGAAGAAGAGGAGTAAAAGGAGAGAGGTAACAGTATCCCCCCTAAGCATGTTGCTCCTATTATAGTTTTTGATGAGTCTGAACTCGATGATTTCCCTATGCCTATTATTTATGAAAGTGATCATTATTAGGAGAAACACACTACTTTTGATATTAAAAATCTATTTGGTACCAATTCTAAAAATGATGATAATTGTTGTACTATTAGTACCATCCATTTTCCTTCTGATGAAGATATAGAAAGCTCTGAGCTTGTGGATGATGTCTTTGAAAATCCTTTTGCTACTGATGATTATATGCTTGATACATCTCTTCCTAGTAAAAATCATGATATGTTTACAAATGATTGCACTTTGGAAGATAACTATTCTATTTCTTGTGATGATACTATGCCTTCGGTCTTTGATAACTATTATAAAAGATGCTATAACATATGCTATGATTACAATTATCCTCATGAAACTTGTCATAGTTATGGAGGGATTACCGAAAACCATCTCCCTAATATACAACTTGTCTATCATGTTGGAGTTCTTTATAATGATTACAATGATGAACATGCTATTTTCAGTCCACCTACTATTGAGGAGAAAATTAGTTATGATTACAATATGCCTCCTATATTTGATGATTATGGTAATGAGAATGATAATGATAGCAATTTTGTTTAATTTGCTCCCACTACTATTAATGAGAATGACTATGCTTATGTGGAGAGTATTAATTATTTTATGCATGTGGCTCATGATAAGAATGTTATATGTGATAGTTATATTGTTAACTTCATTCATGATGCTACTGAAAGTTATTATGAGAGAGGGAAACATGGTTTTATGCATCTCAACAATATCAAGTTTCCCCTCTTTATGTTGAAATTTTTTAAAGTTGCACTTATTTGGTCTTCCTATGCTAGCCACTTTGTGCTTTATTGACTTGTTCTTATATAAGATTATTTTTCATAGGAAGTGGGTTAGACTTAACTTTTTTTTACATTTTCTTCTTGATTCTCTCGTTTGCTTCAATTCATATTTCTCATGTGACATCTTCTCAAATTATCATGCCTAGCTAAAAGGCTTTAAAGAAAAGCACTTCTTGGGAGATAACCCATGGTTTTATTTTTTCTTTGTTTTTCTCTCTTTTCTTTGAGTCAAGGTGTTGTTTACTTCTGTAGAAACTCCTTTGTATCTTTATTTTCATGTATTAGTTGTGCCAAGTGAAGTTTCTAGCGAAAGTTGGTGTTGGTTTTGGATTTCTACGCGGGAAACAGATTTCTGTTCTGCACTGTAAAAAATCGCATAATTCACAAAAAGATCAAAATGACCTGAATTTTTTTTTTGCTTATTACTCAGCCAATTCCGAAACTTTTTCACTCTTTACGTTTTTTATATTTGAGCAACGTAAGTGCCACAAAAAATTTAGTCTTTACAGACTGTTTTGGTTTTGACAGATTCCGCTTTTTTACTTGCATTCTCTCTTTTACTATGTCGAGTGGATTTCTTTGCTTCACGAAACATCACTGGTTGTAGATAATGTTTAAAAGTATCAATAATACTTGTTTCCATGAAGAACATTTGAATTTTTGATTGTGCACTAACCCTCTAATGCGAATTACATTGAGTGTGGTGTGAAGGAAGTTTTCAAGGGTCAGGAGAAGAGGGTGATATAATGTGATCAAGAAGAGTGCAAAGCCAAAGCTTGGGGATGACCCCGTGGTTCATCATAGAAAATTCTAAGAATACTCAGGCGTCTAAGCTTGGGGATGCCCAAGGCATCCCCTTCTTCATCAAAAATTTATCAGGTCACTTCTAGTGAAACTGTATATATTTATTCGGTCACATCATATGAATTTATTTGGAGCGTCTGTTTGTTTTTGTTTTTGTTTTGTTTTCTTTTGTATTCTTTTGTTTTCCTTGCTGTAATAATGTTGTAACCTAGCAGTCTTTCTGTGGAAGACAGACACACTCCGCTTTTTCATATGAATACTCGTTATGCTCGTAACCTTAGTTTTTCTTTTAGCTGCTGCAAACCCCTTTTAGCTCCTCTTTTTCGTGCATCTCTTATTCAGAGTTGTTAGTTCTAGTAGAGTTGTTTAGTACTCTCTTGTTTTATTGCTATATCTCTTGGAGAGTTTTTATTGTTTGGTGTTTGATGGAAATAGAAAATGCTACTTGTGGTAGATGGTATAACGAAAAAGCTTGCATATTCTTGTGTAGCTCACTAAATTGTTTCACTTGATTATTTGTTGTTGTTTTGAGATATTAATATGCTTAATTGTAAACTTGCTGGTTTAGTAAAGTAAAAATAATTAATGGTTGGTCAAAAATATTGAAACTATGCCACACTAAAATAACCACTTGATAGGATAATGGTATATGACTTCCTTTGCTGATAGCAATCGTAATGGATTTTTGTTACACGCTATTGTCGGGGTAGCTAACAGTGACTTGTCACTGCCATGGACCCTCTTGGAGTGATTTTCATTATGCCTTTCAAGATCATGATTTTAGTTGTAATCTTTTAACTTGTGAGTTCTTTGTTACAGTTTTCTGTCACTTCCACTATGAGTATGATTGCATTAAGTATTTCACTGAAACTGCTGATTTTCAAGAGCTTAGTGCTAAATATGGTCTTGATCCTAAAATCATTGTAGGTTGGTATAGATCCTTTGCTTCTTATATTAATGTTCCTAAAGAAAAAGGGGACATATATCATGAACCTTTTAAAGACACTTGCATGAAAAATGAAATTGTAATTAATGATTGCAATGAACATGCTCAAACTTCTGAAAGTACTATTTCTTATAAGCATGTTAATTTTTGTGGAGCACTTAGACCTTGTGAAAAAAATCAAATCAAAGAAGAATATTGTATCCATCATAGGAATGAAAAAACTAGAAAGTGGTACATGGCTTTAGATGATCTTGGTAAAAAAAATTGTGCCCTCTATCCTTTTATTTGTACACTTTTTTGTAAAGTGGGTCATTTCAATTTTAAATGCTCAGGCTGCAATAATAACCATTCAAATCCTATGAGTACTGCAATTTTGTATTGTGATGACATGATCACTCTTAATCAGCATGATGAACTTACTTTATTTTTGGGGTGTGAAGAGTTATCAAGAAAAACTTCTTTGGTAGATACGAGTGCTCTTGATACGAATAGTGTCATGCATATTTGTCGTCTTTATTGTGTTAAAAATTGCCATGCAAATAATTACATACAAAATATTGTAAAAGAGGAGACATTACCAAAATATGATAGGACTGATATTTTTTTTCATCTTATTAATGAAGAGGAGGAATCCTCCAAGGTTTTTTCTATTTTTTCTGACAATAAACCAGGGTATGTGGAGAAGCTTCGTTTCAAGCCTCTCCCTCCTATAGAGAGGAAGAAGAAGAAGAAGAAGAAGAGGAGTAAAAGGAGAGAGGTAACAGTATCCCCCCTAAGCATGTTGCTCCTATTATAGTTTTTGATGAGTCTGAACTCGATGATTTCCCTATGCCTATTATTTATGAAAGTGATCATTATTAGGAGAAACACACTACTTTTGATATTAAAAATCTATTTGGTACCAATTCTAAAAATGATGATAATTGTTGTACTATTAGTACCATCCATTTTCCTTCCGATGAAGATATAGAAAGCTCTGAGCTTGTGGATGATGTCTTTGAAAATCCTTTTGCTACTGATGATTATATGCTTGATACATCTCTTCCTAGTAAAAATCATGATATGTTTACAAATGATTGCACTTTGGAAGATAACTATTCTATTTCTTGTGATGATACTATGCCTTCGGTCTTTGATAACTATTATAAAAGATGCTATAACATATGCTATGATTACAATTATCCTCATGAAACTTGTCATAGTTATGGAGGGATTACCGAAAACCATCTCCCTAATATACAACTTGTGTATCATGTTGGAGTTCTTTATAATGATTACAATGATGAACATGCTATTTTCAGTCCACCTACTATTGAGGAGAAAATTAGTTATGATTACAATATGCCTCCTATATTTGATGATTATGGTAATGAGAATGATAATGATATCAATTTTGTTTAATTTGCTCCCACTACTATTAATGAGAATGACTATGCTTATGTGGAGAGTATTAATTATTTTATGCATGTGGCTCATGATAAGAATGTTATATGTGATAGTTATATTGTTAACTTCATTCATGATGCTACTGAAAGTTATTATGAGAGAGGGAAACATGGTTTTATGCATCTCAACAATATCAAGTTTCCCCTCTTTATGTTGAAATTTTTGAAAGTTGCACTTATTTGGTCTTCCTATGCTAGCCACTTTGTGCTTTATTGACTTGTTCTTATATAAGATTATTTTTCATAGGAAGTGGGTTAGACTTAACTTTTTTTTACATTTGCTTCTTGATTCTCTCGTTTGCTTCAATTCATATTTCTTATGTGACATCTTCTCAAATTATCATGCCTAGCTAAAAGGCTTTAAAGAAAAGCACTTCTTGGGAGATAACCCATGGTTTTATTTTTTCTTTGTTTTTCTCTCTTTTCTTTGAGTCAAGGTGTTGTTTACTTCTGTAGAAACTCCTTTGTATCTTTATTTTCATGTATTAGTTGTGCCAAGTGAAGTTTCTAGCGAAAGTTGGTGTTGGTTTTGGATTTCTACGCGGGAAACAGATTTCTGTTCTGCACTGTAAAAAATCGCATAATTCACAAAAAGATCAAAATGACCTGAATTTGTTTTTGCTTATTACTCAGCCAATTCCGAAACTTTTTCACTCTTTACGTTTTTTATATTTGAGCAACGTAAGTGCCACAAAAAATTTAGTCTTTACAGACTGTTTTGGTTTTGACAGATTCCGCTTTTTTAATTGCATTCTCTCTTTTACTATGTCGAGTGGGTTTCTTTGCTTCACGAAACATCACTGGTTGTAGATAATGTTTAAAAGTATCAATAATACTTGTTTCCATGAAGAACATTTGAATTTTTGATTGTGCACTAACCCTCTAATGTGAATTACATTGAGTGTGGTGTGAAGGAAGTTTTCAAGGGTCAGGAGAAGAGGGTGATATAATGTGATCAAGAAGAGTGCAAAGCCAAAGCTTGGGGATGACCCCGTGGTTCATCATAGAAAATTCTAAGAATACTCAGGCGTCTAAGCTTGGGGATGCCCAAGGCATCCCCTTCTTCATCAAAAATTTATCAGGTCACTTCTAGTGAAACTGTATATATTTATTCGGTCACATCATATGAATTTATTTGGAGCGTCTGTTTGTCTTTGTTTTTGTTTTGTTTTCTTTTGTATTCTTTTGTTTTCCTTGCTGTAATAATGTTGTAACCTAGCAGTCTTTCTGTGGAAGACAGACACACTCCGCTTTTTCATATGAATACTCGTTATGCTCGTAACCTTAGTTTTTCTTTTAGCTGCTGCAAACCCCTTTTAGCTCCTCTTTTTCGTGCATCTCTTATTCAGAGTTGTTAGTTCTAGTAGAGTTGTTTAGTACTCTCTTGTTTTATTGCTATATCTCTTGGAGAGTTTTTATTGTTTGGTGTTTGATGGAAATAGAAAATGCTACTTGTGGTAGATTGTATAACGAAAAAGCTTGCATATTCTTGTGTAGCTCACTAAACTAATTCACTTGATTATTTGCTGTTGTTTTGAGATATTAATATGCTTAATTGTAAACTTGCTGGTTTAGTAAAGTAAAAATAATTAATGGTTGGTCAAAAAGATTGAAACTATGCCACACTCAAATAACCACTTGATAGGATAATGGTATATGACTTCCTTTGCTGATAGCAATCGTAATGGCTTTTTGTTACACGCTACTGTCGGGATAGCTAACAGTGACTTGTCACTCCCATGGACCCTCTTGGAGTGAATTTCATTATGCCTTGCAATATCATGATTTTAATTGTAATCTTTTAACTTGTGAGTTCTTTGTTACAGTTTTCTGTCACTTCCACCATCCATATTTGCTAGCCTCTTCGGTACTCTGCATTGCTCATTCTCACATTGAGAGTTGGTGCAAACTTCGCGACTGCATCCAAACCCCGTGGGGAACTTCGTTCTTCTACACATAAGCCAAAAATTATCTTCCTCAAAACAGACACCATACCTACCTACCATGGAATTTCCATAGCCATTCCGATATTCATTCCCATACAACATCCATCATCATTATGTTACTTGTCATGCTTCATTGTTATTTTGCATACTGCTACACTCGCAGGAGCATTTAGTTTGTCATACATCAGAGATATTTCATTTTGAGTTATGAGTACTAAAAGTGTGATGATTCATTCTACAATATGGTGTTGCCCCTACGAGTGAGGTTATATATCAAAAAAAGAGAAAAAGCCCCCAAAAAAATGGCAAAAGAGAGATAATAAAGGGAGAGGGGGCAGCACTACTATCATTTATTCCACACTTATGCTTGTTTAGCATCATTACTTCAGTTTCGAGAGAGTTTTCATATTATGACTTGCATAACTATGTGGGGAACTTACATTATAGAACTTGGTTTGTATATTCCAATGATGAGCCTCCTCAAAAGTGCTCTAGGTCTTCGTGAGCAAGCAAGTTGGATGCACCCCCACTAGTTCCATTGGGGAGCTTTCATACATTTATAGCTCTATGTGCATCCGTTGTGTGGCAACCACTACTCCTTGCATAACTTCGATTATAAGACTTCCTCTTGTCTAATGAACACTTTCAGTTGTGTGATAGTTTCTTCCATTGACCACCCAAACCCCCCATAATGTTCTTTTAGCCATAACATCCTGGTGCCATGGACCAATACAAAATGCTTGCTTGTTTTAGGTGCACAAATATCTTAATGATTTTCCTACGTGCATATTGTTGTCACTTGACTTGATCCTAACAGAAGATGTTGTGAGAGTTTGATGACTTTGATGATTATATTGTTGTTCTAAAAACTTAAATCATCTTTAATTAAACCATACACGAGTGATTGTCTTTTATTAATGAATCATTGAAATGTTTTACTTTGTTATTCCTAATGGTTTATACATTATTCTATTTGATATCAACTATAAACCGCGGCCTTTATTCATTTGATCCTAGTTTACATGCTTTACATTACTATGATGATCAAGTTTATGTTGGTAGCATGTCACCTCAGAAATTATTTGCTTTTATCATTTACCTACTCGAGGACGAGTAGGAACTAAGCTTGGGGATGTTGATACGTCATAAACGTATCCATAATTTCTGATGTTCCATGTTGTTTTCATGCCATGTGCTACATGTTTCCTTTACACTTTATGCCATTTTAATTGATTTCCTGGGACTAACCTATTGACAAGATGCCACATAGACAGTTCCTATTTTCTGATGTTTTTAGTTTCAGAAATGTTCTTCTGGAAATATTCTCGGAATTGGACGATTCGAAGCCCAGATGTCTTAGAATTCCCGGAGGATGCACGGAGTCCAAAAGATACCCAAAGAGGGGTAGAGGGGTGCCCACACCATGGATGGGCGCGGGTCCCCCTAGCCGCGCCCAGGGGTGGTGTGGCCCTCCTGGCTGCCAACCGGCATCGCCCTTTCGCCTATTTAATCCCCCGAGGCAAAAACTGTCGCACCCGGACTTCTAGGGGATACTCACAGTCCGTCAAACAGTAGATAAATGGCTTACGGGGCATACCGGCACCCGCATCTCAATATGAGCAGGCCAACACGTAAACGTGTGACAACCATTATCTTACTATTCATCGTCTGCGCAAACCATCCCGTAGAAATCCAGATACTTCTGTTGACGTACTTCAAACATACACACATGGTACGCCAACGGCATTGGAACAATTGATATCACAACAGATCTCTACGACACAAAAGATTGAAATAAGTTGCAACTGGCCCTCGCTAGGGCAGAGAATAGCAAATACAATCATTCAGAGGGCACATGCCCCAACAATACATCATTACATCACAGCGGAAGCATCCAAAATGTCTGAGTACAGACAAGAACCAAATAGGCCTAAGAGGCCGGAAACGAAAAGACGGAGCCCATCCACGAAGTCTCGGATCCTGCCCGGGTCCGTTATCTACTCGTCAGCAGCCTCGTCATACTCCACGTAGTAGCCACCATGGGGATCCTCGGAAACGTCGTCTGCGTAAACCACAGCCCCAAAGGGGTCAGTACATAGACGTACTGGCAAGCAAGACTCACAGTTCACCAAAGTGTAACCCGTCAACACCAAGCACAGATGCCTAGGGTTCAACGGAAGAGAGGGGATATAAAAGATGCTGCAACTGGCTGCGCTAACCAACTACAGAGTTATTACCACTTCCGGCTATCAGAAAGGAGATAAGATCGTGTGTAGTAACCAACTGAAAGATAACCTCAAACAAACCCATCCTGGATCTCGCCCCTTATCCAAAGAAGCAATCCGAGGATAACTCACACAGTTGAATTAACGATGGTTCATATTATTGTGTCAATAAGCCTATTACTAGTCAAGTTGTTAATCATTGGGTGTAAGATTGTTAATCATTAGGTTTAAGTTGTCCTGAGTACTTGTTAGCCAGTACTTTCACCAAGTAATCCATAACCGCAGAAAACACGGCTTCTCGAGAAGATTATCCCTGCAGGGTTGCACCAATTTGGCCGTACACGTATGAATAACCCGCCAGATGGGATGCCTCCCACCAAGCGGGGCACTCAACACAACTCAACTCTTCTCCGCATCAAGCCCAAAGCACCACGTGCTGTGCGTGCGCGGCTAATCGAGCCCCACGAAGAAAAGGGGACCCTCATAGCACTGGAAGACCACGCCGCCCTAAATGCGGACTACAAAAGTTCCACCCTGGCCTGGGCTCGCAAGATCATGCATGCAGCAAATGGAAAGCCCGAACTACGTGTGGCGATTTGGACGAGATGCGAATCGAATCAAATTGAGGGGGGCGCCCATACTCGCTTCCCACATGCGGTTAGTGCGCTCATCATGGATCAGTAGACAAGACCCTTTTCCTATTAGGGTCGACACTAGCAGGCCTCAAAACCACCCTGGGCCTCCTGCCGGTGCCTTATCATCAAATTTATTATTAATCATAACATTAGCATGATTGATTGATTAAACATCGAGCCCCCAGAACATAATATAGCGATAGTAACAGAAAGTAACGGGTAACAGACTCGAGCAAACAACCTAAGCATGCTAGTAAGACACTGGCTCAATCAATAGGGTTGTAGGAGTGGTAGGGAGGCAATATCAGGGTTAAAGGATTCATGTGATAGGTTCGTAACAGAAACAACTACCACTAAGGCTAGCAGGAATAGACAACGGAAAGTATCGGTAACCAGGGTTGAAAGCAACACAATGGTTCATGTGAGTGATAACTTGCCTGCGAACTCAGCAGCCTGGTACTGAGCTAGATCCTCAGAACGGGTGCTGTAAAGGTCGTCTGTCTCAACGTCGTCGTCTATTCAAGAAGAAGCAAACAAACAAAACAGGAAGGTAAACAATCATTTCCATGGCATTGTGCACAATCAAGATGATGCATGACAGATTAATGGTTGCATCAAAATAAGCTAGCTAATCATGATAACACAATTTAAATGGACCCCTATGCTAAAATTGAGTTGCATATGGAAAAGGTCCATAGATTAAGTGGAACAAGTGATTTACAATTAATTATTATGTGAAAGTTGTTATCATGATGCATGCATGCTGGTAACAATAAAATAACAACAAATAACAATAATAGATGCAAAGGAAAAGGAATAAAACAAGTTTGGAAATTATTTATTAAGTTTGGAAAATTTTGGTTACTTAAACATGTCACACACAAACAATTATTGTTTTCACCAATTTAAAGTGTGCAAAACAACTAACAAAGTTTATATTTGAGAAGAACATCAAATTTTAGTTGGATTACCTGTTTCAAATATTGAAATTTGAATTAGGATGAATTTATTATGAATTAAACAATATTAACCAAGTTTTAATTGAATTTAAAAACAAGTTTGAATATTATTTGAATTTTTTATTTGTTCAAAACATAAATTCAAGTTCACATTTGAAAAGTTCACACTTTGATGTTTTGAAAACATATTTTGCATGTTCAACAATATTTTATATTAGGCAAGTTATGATTTTATCAAATTTAATTGAATTAAACAAGTATTAAATTATTTAGGCAATTTAAATTATTCAAACCAGGAAACAAAATTTATATTTGGAAAGTACATGAAAAGTTGATTGGAAAACATATTTAGTTTGTGGAATTTGGAATTTTTATGAACAAGTTATGAATTTTGCAAATTTAGGTGAATTTGACAAGTTTTCAAATGTTTCACCAATTTTAAATATTCAAAACAGTAAACAAACTTTATATTTGGATAGAACATTTAATTTGGTATTGAAAACATATTAAAAATGTTGGATTTGGAGTTAAAATGAAATAGTTATGCAATTTACAATATTAGGTGCAAATCTACCATTTTTAATAGCTGAGGACTAGAAAAATATTTTGCAGGGGTCTAGAAATAATTGCCAGGGGCCTAGGTGTGATTTCCTGTAAGTTGATGTTCCAAAACAAAGGAGATAAAAAGTTTTTGGTTTAATGTTGGAGGGGGGACTCGACCCTGGGACCTCCCACTGTGCTCAAGGGACCTGAACCAGATGGGCTACTGCTATGTTTGTGATGGAAAGGGGAAAACAGGGGTGATAAGGTATGGGTGCGGGACTTAACTGTATTTTAACTGAACTGAATTTCTCTGCACCTCGACAGGGAAGAAGGGCCAGCGACGGTGGTGGGGCTCGCCTGAGGGGGCGCCGCTGCGAGGTGGTGTGGGGGGTGTGCGGTGAGTTGGAGGGAGGAGAGGCGAGGGGAGGGACCCGAGGGCGTTGCTCACCTTCGAGCGCATCAGGAGCAGGAGGAGGTCGTTGGGGCGGACAGCAGGGCTCGTGGCCTCCTTGGAGGGGATGGCGCCGGCGATGTAGGGCATCCCGACCCGCGCCGATGGGTGGAGGAGGAAGAGGAGCGTGGGGCGGCTCCATTCCCGCCCCTTCCCATCACGGTGGCGCGGAGGAAGGCGGCGATCGCCGGGAGGGGAGGAGGAGATGGTACAGGAGGTTGCCAAGTTCAGTTACAGAGAATATTTTGCAGCGAGAAGAGAGAGCAGAGGGAAATTGGAGGCGGGGAGAGGGAAGAAGGAGGAGAGAAAGGAGCTAGGGTTGGCAGAGGGGGTCGGGTGGATGTTTTATGGAGGGGGAGAGCTCGTACGGCAAGCATCTGAGAGGAGGAGGAGGAATCGGTTGGTGGTGGATGTGATCGTACTGCTAGGAGGAAGACGACAAGCGGAGAAGAGGGGGGTATCGGGCCAAAAGGTGGAAGTGGGCTGGGCTCTCTCTCCCCCCTCTTGAAACGTTTTTCTCTTTTTTTTTATTAGCTTTTTCTGTTTTTTTTGTAATGTTTGGTTTTGGAAGAGAAAGGTAGGTTTTATCTTGGTAAAAATTATAGAAAAATTAGGTTAGACTTGTTAGACCAAAAGCAACCAATTTCCAAGATTTGTTTTCAAAAGTGGTGATTTAAAATTGTTGTTTGTATTTGAAACCATAATTAAAGGAATTTTGATATTGTTTAAACATTATGAAAACAAGGTATTTTACTAGGGTGGCCCCTATGGATTAAGAGATTAAAAATAGTTGATTGAATTGATAATGTTATTAAACTTGTGCTAACTCATCTTGGGTGCTGTTTGATGAAATTGATTTGAAATTGAATAATTTGCAACTAATTGATTTAATATTGGAAAACATCAAATTTAATAGGGTAACCCTATTGTTAACTTGGATTAACTTATTGGAATGGTTTGTCAGTTTTCATGAATTGGAAATTTTGGTGCTGTTTGAATTTGAGTTTGAGTTTGAAAGCAATTTGGGAATTTATTTATTTGAAACAAAAGCACCATATTATTAGTTGATCAAACATGGAAATAATTGGAAACAAAAGATTAGATTGTTTTGGTAATTTTTCATAATTTTCCAATTGGGTGTTGTTTATACAATGTATTGAATTTTTGAATGTGATTTTGGAAACAATTGATTGATTAAAAACAATATTTTAATATGTGATCAACATGGAATAAAATGGAACAAATTGGTTGTTATTATTTGTGATTTTTATTTAAAAGGTTGTAACAGAACAAGTATGAAAACAAAGCATTGGAAATTGTTTGATTTTCATTGTGAAAACAATTAAGAACAGATGCAAAACAAATGGTTAACAAGGCAAACAAAGGAAATAAATATGATGCCATGATGCAATACTTTAATCAAACAGGAAATCAAACATTCTAAGTGGTAGGTTTTCATACTTGGGCTGTTACAAAAAGCCCCCTTGAAGGAATCGCGCCCGGAGATTCCTACTGAGAAAAGAAAAGGTCCGGTTACTTCTTGGGAAGATCCTCTTGAGCTGTGAGACGTGAAACACATCGTGCACCTTGGATAGACGTCAGGGAATTAGCAAACCACCGGAACATTTTCAAATAAAGGAAGAGGTTTTGTATCGAGGGTGTATAGCTGGATAGAATTTGATTTATTTGGGGAATAGACTATCTGGAATGTGGTGATTCAGGAATGCTTCCTCGAAACAACCTCAGGTGATAGGAATGCCATCTCTCATAGCCTGGAATCAACAACAACAACAACAACAACATTTCTGGCCAGATAGACTTGATATTTGGGAAGTTTTGATTAGACGCCGATAGAAGAACTGAAATGGAAAACAACAACAAGATTTCAACGGACGACAAGGTTGTTGAGAAGAACAGGATAACGAAGCAACACCGGGAAAACGAGATCAAAACTCCTGAGGTTCTATGGAAAACCCATCCGGGCTTCTAAAGGATCAATATCTACTGCTTAAGGAATAGAGGATCTACTTCCGGGGCTTACACGCCTCCGTTCTCAATCCTGAGTAGGCAACATGATAAATCATGTCACAACCACCTCCATTCCTATGGTCTAGTAGATATAACCATCCTAGAGAAACCAGAATTCGTGAAATCCTAACTTGAAACTTTAGATGAGAAGGGAAAACAACGTTGCACTTCCTTACCAGAAAAGGGAGGGTGGGTGGGGAAAGAAGAAAAGAACAGAATTCCTACTCTCACGTTTCATTTTTCCTATATAGCTACAAAATAGTTTCTATACTCAACTGCGACCAGTAAAAAGGGATCCTACAGGCAGACAGGCTCTGATACCATTTGTCGCACCCGGACTTCTAGGGGATACTCACATTCCGTCAAACAGTAGATAAATGGCTTACGGGGCATACCGGCACCCGCATCTCAATATGAGCAGGCCAACACATAAACGTGTGACAACCATTATCTTACTATTCATCGTCTGCGCAAACCATCCCGTAGAAATCCAGATACTTCCGTTGACGTACTTCAAACATACACACATGGTACGCCAACGGCATTGGAACAATTGATATCACAACAGATCTCTAAGACACAAAAGATTGAAATAAGTTGCAACTGGCCCTCGCTAGGGCAGAGAATAGCAAATACAATCATTCAGAGGGCACATGCCCCAACAATACATCATTACATCACAGCGGAAGCATCCAAAATTTCTGAGTACAGACAAGAACCAAATAGGCCTAAGAGGCCGGAAACGAAAAGACGGAGCCCATCCACGAAGTCTCGGATCCTGCCCGGGTCCGCTATCTACTCGTCAGCAGCCTCGTCATACTCCACGTAGTAGCCACCATGGGGATCCTCGGAAACGTCGTCTGCGTAAACCACAGCCCCAAAGGGGTCAGTACATAGACGTACTGGCAAGCAAGACTCACAGTTCACCAAAGTGTAACCCGTCAACACCAAGCACAGATGCCTAGGGTTCAACGGAAGAGAGGGGATATAAAAGATGCTGCAACTGGCTGCGCTAACCAACTACAGAGTTATTACCACTTCCGGCTATCAGAAAGGAGATAAGATCGTGTGTAGTAACCAACTGAAAGATAACCTCAAACAAACCCATCCTGGATCTCGCCCCTTATCCAAAGAAGCAATCCGAGGATAACTCACACAGTTGAATTAATGATGGTTCATATTATTGTGTCAATAAGCCTATTACTAGTCAAGTTGTTAATCATTGGGTGTAAGATTGTTAATCATTAGGTTTAAGTTGTCCTGAGTACTTGTTAGCCAGTACTTTCACCAAGTAATCCATAACCGCGGAAAACACGGCTTCTCGAGAAGATTATCCCTGCAGGGTTGCACCAATTTGGCCGTACACGTATGAATAACCCGCCAGATGGGATGCCTCCCACCAAGCGGGGCACTCAACACAACTCAACTCTTCTCCGCATCAAGCCCAAAGCACCACGTGTTGTGCGTGCGCGGCTAATCGAGCCCCACGAAGAAAAGGGGACCCTCATAGCATTGGAAGACCACGCCGCGCTAAATGCTGACTACAAAAGTTCCACCCTGGCCTGGGCTCGCAAGATCATGCATGCAGCAAATGGAAAGCCCGAACTACGTGTGGCGATTTGGACGAGATGCGAATCGAATCAAATTGAGGGGGGCGCCCATACTCGCTTCCCACATGCGGTTAGTGCGCTCATCATGGATTAGTAGACAAGACCCTTTTCCTATTAGGGTCGACACTAGCAGGCCTCAAAACCACCCTGGGCCTCCTGCCGGTGCCTTATCATCAAATTTATTATTAATCATAACATTAGCATGATTGATTGATTAAACATCGAGCCCCCAGAACATAATATAGCGATAGTAACAGAAAGTAACGGGTAACAGACTCGAGCAAACAACCTAAGCATGCTAGTAAGACACTGGCTCAATCAATAGGGTTGTAGGAGTGGTGGGGAGGCAATATCAGGGTTAAAGGATTCATGTGATAGGTTCGTAACAGAAACAACTACCACTAAGGCTAGCAGGAATAGACAACGGAAAGTATCGGTAACCAGGGTTGAAAGGAACACAATGGTTCATGTGAGTGATAACTTGCCTGCGAACTCAGCAGCCTGGTACTGAGCTAGATCCTCAGAAGGGGTGCTGTAAAGGTCGTCTGTCTCAACGTCGTCGTCTATTCAAGAAGAAGCAAACAAACAAAACAGGAAGGTAAACAATCATTTCCATGGCATTGTGCACAATCAAGATGATGCATGACAGATTAATGGTTGCATCAAAATAAGCTAGCTAATCATGATAACACAATTTAAATGGACCCCTATGCTAAAATTGAGTTGCATATGGAAAAGGTCCATAGATTAAGTGGAACAAGTGATTTACAATTAATTATTATGTGAAAGTTGTTATCATGATGCATGCATGCTGGTAACAATAAAATAACAACAAATAACAATAATAGATGCAAAGGAAAAGGAATAAAACAAGTTTGGAAATTATTTATTAAGTTTGGAAAAATTTGGTTACTTAAACATGTCACACACAAACAATTATTGTTTTCACCAATTTAAAGTGTGCAAAACAACTAACAAAGTTTATATTTGAGAATAACATCAAATTTTAGTTGGATTACCTGTTTCAAATATTGAAATTTGAATTAGGATGAATTTATTATGAATTAAACAATATTAAACAAGTTTTAATTGAATTTAAAAACAAGTTTGAATATTATTTGAATTTTTTATTTGTTCAAAACATAAATTCAAGTTCACATTTGAAAAGTTCACACTTTGATGTTTTGAAAACATATTTTGCATGTTCAACAATATTTTATATTAGGCAAGTTATGATTTTATCAAATTTAATTGAATTAAACAAGTATTAAATTATTTAGGCAATTTAAATTATTCAAACCAGGAAACAAAATTTATATTTGGAAAGTACATGAAAAGTTGATTGGAAAACATATTTAGTTTGTGGAATTTGGAATTTTTATGAACAAGTTATGAATTTTGCAAATTTAGGTGAATTTGACAAGTTTTCAAATGTTTCACCAATTTTAAATATTCAAAACAGTAAACAAACTTTATATTTGGATAGAACATTTAATTTGGTATTGAAAACATATTAAAAATGTTGGATTTGGAGTTAAAATGAAATAGTTATGCAATTTACAATATTAGGTGCAAATCTGCCATTTTTAATAGCTGAGGACTAGAAAAATATTTTGCAGGGGTCTAGAAATAATTGCCAGGGGCCTAGGTGTGATTTCCTGTAAGTTGATGTTCCAAAACAAAGGATATAAAAAGTTTTTGGTTTAATGTGGGAGGGGGGACTCGACCCTGGGACCTCCCACTGTGCTCAAGGGACCTGAACCAGATGGGCTACTGCTATGTTTGTGATGGAAAGGGGAAAACAGGGGGGATAAGGTATGGGTGCGGGACTTAACTGTATTTTAACTGAACCGAATTTATCTGCACCTAGACAGGGAAGAAGGGCCAGCGACGGTGGTGGGGCTCGCCGGAGGGGGTGCCGCTGCGAGGTGGTGTGGGGGGTGTGCGGTGAGTTGGAGGGAGGAGAGGCGAGGGGAGGGACCCGAGGGCGTTGCTCACCTTCGAGCGCATCAGGAGCAGGAGGAGGTCGTTGGGGCGGACAGCAGGGCTCGTGGCCGCCTTGGAGGGGATGGCGCCGGCGATGTAGGGCATCTTGGCCCGCGCCGATGGGTGGAGGAGGAAGAGGGGCATGGGGCGGCTCCATTCCCGCCCCTTCCCATCACGGTGGCGCGGAGGAAGGCGGCGATCGCCGGGAGGGGAGGAGGAGATGGTACAGGAGGTTGCCAAGTTCAGTTACAGAGAATATTTTGCAGCGAGAAGAGAGAGCAGAGGGAAATTGGAGGTGGGGAGAGGGAAGAAGGAGGAGAGAAAGGAGCTAGGGTTGGCAGAGGGGGTCGGGTGGATGTTTTATGGAGGGGGAGAGCTCGTACGGCAAGCATCTGAGAGGAGGAGGAGGAATCGGTTGGTGGTGGATGTGATCGTACTGCTAGGAGGAAGACGACAAGCGGAGAAGAGGGGGGTATCGGGCCAAAAGGTGGAAGTGGGCTGGGCTCTCTCTCCCCCCTCTTGAAACGTTTTTCTCTTTTTTTTATTATTAGCTTTTCTGTTTTTTTTTGTAATGTTTGGTTTTGGAAGAGAAAGGTAGGTTTTATCTTGGTAAAAATTATAGAAAAATTAGGTTAGACTTGTTAGACCAAAAGCAACCAATTTCCAAGATTTGTTTTCAAAAGTGGTGATTTAAAATTGTTGTTTGTATTTGAAACCATAATTAAAGGAATTTTGATATTGTTTAAACATTATGAAAACAAGGTATTTTACTAGGGTGGCCCCTATGGATTAAGAGATTAAAAATAGTTGATTGAATTGATAATGTTTATAAACTTGTGCTAACTCATCTTGGGTGCTGTTTGATGAAATTGATTTGAAATTGAATAATTTGCAACTAATTTATTTAATATTGGAAAACATCAAATTTAATAGGGTAACCCTATTGTTAACTTGGATTAACTTATTGGAATGGTTTGTCAGTTTTCATGAATTGGAAATTTTGGTGTTGTTTGAATTTGAGTTTGAGTTTGAAAGCAATTTGGGAATTTATTTATTTGAAACAAAAGCACCATATTATTAATTGATCAAACATGGAAATAATTGGAAACAAAAGATTAGATTGTTTTGGTAATTTTTCATAATTTTCCAATTGGGTGTTGTTTATACAATGTATTGAATTTTTGAATGTGATTTTGGAAACAATTGATTGATTAAAACCAATATTTTAATAAGTGATCAACATGGAATAAAATGGAACAAATTGGTTGTTATTATTTGTGATTTTTATTTCAAAGGTTGTAACAGAACAAGTATGAAAACAAAGCATTGGAAATTGTTTGATTTTCATTGTGAAAACAATTAAGAACAGATGCAAAACAAATGGTAAACAAGGCAAACAAAGGAAATAAATATGATGCCATGATGCAATACTTTAATCAAACAGGAAATCAAACATTCTAAGTGGTAGGTTTTCATACTTGGGCTGTTACAAAAACCCTAAATATATAGGCCCCTGTCGAGACATCTTAGTAGAATTCATAGACGGGGGTGCCATGAGTCTACTAGTAGAGAAGTGGGGGGACGTGATTGCACGATGGACAATGACACAGGATTTTTACCCAGGTTCGGTACGACGCAGTAATGCGAAATTCCTACTCCTGCAATCTCACTATTCAGGACTAAAGCCTGGAAACACATGGTACAATGTGAGGTTCTATTAGCTGCTCGTCAAGGATCAACCTCTCGGCGAGTTATCCTTTAGCTTCTTGTCTATCTATCTTATCTCCCGTCCGGCTTTATATAATAGCCGGATTAGGGCATACAGAGAAGGAAACCTAGAAGACTACGGTAACTATTAACTTGGAAAGTAAGGAATCCGCCTTCTACTCCAAGCCAGATCACGTGGGTCGTGATCCGGGTTCTTCTAGAATCCAGCTTCTGCGCGTCAGCTTACTGGGCCGCCCAGTGAACCATAGCCCACTACCATTTAGGCCACCCTGGTAATCCGGTACTTTTAGACTACCATTTGATATACCCCTAATCAGTATATATCCGATAGTAGCCCCCAAGAAGGATTAAGACTCTGATCCAATATCTTTCGCCAAATAGGTATGTTCCGAGATATATAGGCTCGCGGTCTTGATTATTCTTCTCCTCAAAAGGATGGTATAACGCAAAAACTCGGAATCCAGAAAATCTTCGTGAAGAAGGAACTTCCTACGTCAGTGCTTTAACCATGCTGACGTAAGGGACGTTTGGGTTTCGAGCGGGAAACCCCGAAACATATCTGTGACACATTATCGCGGGAAACGAGGAGATAGCAATAATCACCCATAATTTTATTTCCCGGAAATTCCGGCGAGTGACACGCGTTAATCATCCAACGGTCAAAAGAGCCGTTAGCGCGCATCGCGATGGGATTTCGGCTATAAATATCCGTCTCCGTCCTCCCCAGCAAACCTTCCGCTCTCACTCGCAACACCATTCCTAGTGCCCTTGTTTGTAAACAGAGCCACCTCCCGAGCGCACGCACAAACGAAACGCCGCCCGAAACCTCACGGGAGCAGCCGGAAATTCCTTCGCGCCGCCCACATATGGCATCTCCGAGCTCTTCTCCGGCACGCTCCGTCGCGGCTGAGATCGACGAGATTATCAACACGATGGATCCCTCAGTGGATTGCCCACTGCATGCAACTGTCGGCGAGCCAACGAAAGCTCCCAGCAGCGCAGCGGGCGAGTAAATCCCTCTCGCCGCCACAGATCTTGCGGGGTCCTCCTCTGTGCCATCCCCGCCGTTCGCACCCGAGACGGCGGAGGAAAAAATCATCCTCGTCAGGGACAAGCTCGCGGCCGCGTCCGCCGCGGCGTCTGCCGTCGCCAGGACAGAATACGAAGGGGAAACTGCCGGCAATTGGAGCCAGAGCAGTATTCGTCCTTCCCTCCTTCAGACAATGGAAAAGGAGGGGATGCTGCTGAAAGGCAAATGGCGGAGCCCGGAGGACGAGTCTAAGCCCACACCAAAAGACGGTGAACGCGTTATCCTTACCTCCCCCATCGCGAGAGGTATGGGCGTTCCGCCGTCCGCCTTTTTCTTAGAAGTCCTCGACCATTACGGTATTCAACCTCATAATCTTCCACCAAACTCCATTCTCTCTCTAGCCGGCTTCCAAGCCCTTTTCGAAGGGTATTTAGGAATAGCACCTAGATTAGATTTTTGGCAATACTGCTTTGGAGTGAAGCGTAACCCTACAGAAGGTGTTCTTCCCATCCGCGAGACCATTTCTTTCACTCTCCGGAGATTTAGGGAACACTGGTATCCAAAGATAAAAACGTCGGAATCCGTCAAATTTTGGACGGGTTCTTTCTTTTATCATCACGACGTTCCGTTTCCCGGAAAAGAAAACGGGGTTTCTCCATTCATCAATTCCGCCGCCATTCCACAAGAGAGTTGGGCGGTTGAGGCAGTGCAAACTTTGCCGGAAGACCTGATGAAGATAAAGCGGCGTATCGCCAAACTTACTTCTTCTCAGCCTCCTCTCACCGGAACAGATACTGTTATGTGTTGGTTCGGCCGCCGCATTCAACCTCTCGCTTTCCGCCCCCGACGTCTTTGCGAATATGAAGGGCCAGAAGATGAAATGAGAGGGACGGAAAAATCCTACTCCAAGAGGGATTTCAAGAAACGAGTCAACCAACTGGTCGCTACTCGCGACCAATATGAAGAGAGTTTTCGAATGTATCACGAGGAGAGCCCAGTTCCTAAGGTATTTTTACTTTCCTTGATTTGGGTTTCTCTCGGATTGTTTCCTTTCCCTAACTTAGTCGGTTCTTTTGCCTTCTTCATAGTTTGACAATCTCTCGGGAGCAGATCTTGCATCCGACGCCGAGCTCGACGAATTACACGCCAACTTTTATGGCGGTCGTAAACGCAAGAGGCAAGTGATCACCGAGGAGGTGATAAATCTTGATGGAGTTCCCATCGCGACATCCAGGTATTTTTCTGAAGTTTTTATTTATTATCCCATTCTGGTTCTTCGAGGTACTTACTTCTTAGATATTTCCTTTTCAGCCTTACTCCAGTTCCTTTGAAGTCAAAGAAACTGAAGAAACATAAGGTCGGTGCTGGTAAGGGAATGCCGCCTTCAGCTGCCGCTCCACCTACTCCAACAACTTTCGGTGGGGAAGAAAAAACCACAAGCCCGAACGAACAATTCCAGCCGCCCAGCTAGCCTATTGCTTCCAACTTGGATGCGAGGGAAAGGGCGAACCAGAGATGGGCGGACCTTCTCGGACATCTGGAGAAGACGAGCCTATCCCTACATTTGACAAGGATTTCCAGGTAAAGGAATAACCTTTTGACGGTCTCGGATACATTCGTCCGGAAATCAAGAAGTTCTTCGCTCCTGCTCCCCTGACACGTCCTTGGCCACAAGGCGGGCTAATTGTCCGAAATAACTTCGTGTTTTCACCTCGTCAGGTCATCCAAGACGGCCTGTATCATGTTGGAATTCTTTTTTCTGAATATATAAAGGAATTCAATGAGAACTTGTCTGGTTTGCAGCGGATGAGCCAGGTAATATCTCTATCCCCCAAGCAATAAGTCAAATGCCTGCTTTTTACTTAATGCTTTCAACTGTATCATGCTTGTTTTTTAACTTAAGCGTTTGCTTACATTTCCGTGTTTCAGCAAACTGCTGAAACAATAAACCTAGAAGTTTTCAGCAAACTTACTGTCAAGAATAAAGAGGTTAGAAACCTTCTGTCTATTATTGACGTCAAGGAAGCAGGGATGGGATCATCTCAGCAACAGCTGGAGGAAACGACAGGTATTTTAGTTCTCTGGGGTTTCTTGTCCATATTTTTTTCCTAAGTATTTTTTCGAGTTTTCTAACCCGGATATTTTTTATCGCTTTTCAACTGCTTTGGCGAAAGCCAAGCAAGTTGCTGAAGATGCCGGCAATGCCGATAACCTCCACCGGGAGAACCTGGATCTTCATAAGGATCTTATGAGGGTTCAGAAGGAGCTGGAGGCCAGCCAGCTGGTTGTTGGCATTGCTCAGTCCAATGCCTCCCAGCAAGCTGACAAGGACAAAGCAACCATCCAAAATTTGGAGAATGCCTTGACCCTGCGCCTGGAGGAAGGATCTGAGATGGATAAGATCCTCGGTAAGTTATTTACTTTTACCGGATTTTCCATGTTTTGATTTCTTTCTCTGCTTTTTCACTAACCCTTTGGTTGTTTGTCTGAAAAAACAGGAGATGACCCAGCACTTACTCGGACTGACAAAATCCGAGCTTTCAGGAAGGTATTCACCGCGATCAAAGCTGCGGGGATGTTGCTCATCAACAAGTATCTTCCCGCAAAGTATGGGGATCTCTCGGAAGTTGAAAAACTTCCAGGAGTTATCGTAGAAGTGGCGGAGGGCAAGGAATCCACCTTGCGCCCCGCATCACGGGGTGGTGCACGCATGGCTCTAGGGCTTATGCGTATGCACTATCCCACTGCTAAATCTTGGCGCGTGGCGTCCGGCATCCCTCAAGGATATACGGAGACCCAGCGGACCACCATCTTTGATGAGATCAAAGGTCACGCTACCAAGATTGCTTCTATGGTAAATATCTCCATCGCCTATCCGGAAGAAGAGATTCCAGAAGCCCCCGAGGAGTCCAGCAGCGAAGATGACTCGGATGCTTGAAGAATTTTCCTTGCGCTGGATAGGAAAGATAGGAATAGGAGCATTACTGAACTTTTAGAATGTAAACCTTATTGTAATGCTTCTATCCATTTGTATGAACAAGCACTCCGCCTTTTGCAGTTAGTACTATTAATCCTTTGCAAGTTTTCCTGGTTTTTTATTCCTTTATCTTCGAAGTTCTCTGGTTTATGTGCTTTAACTGTCCTTAGTGTTTGAAATGGCTCAGTAGTATTTTAATCTTCATGCCAAGTGACTGGGTAAAACCAATCAGTTCAAACTCGGAAACATGGATCATACTAAAGGCATTTTTACTTACTAACTCCAGTGACCTAGCACATAAACAATCAGATAATACTTAGAGAATAGTAAGGAACTTTTTGGATGAAACTCGGGCACGCAGGCACAATCCGAGTTTCCTTTAGCCTTTATTAGGCTGAAAATCATTCAGTTTTTAAACGCCAAGCACGCAGGCACAATTCGGGTTAACATTGAGTATTTTGTAAGATCATTGGGAAATAGATAAGACGAAATCATGCTTTGTACTATAATAAACTTGTAAAAACATGGATGTAAGAATTCCGACAACTTTATTTCATGATCTCAAAGATGTTTACATAGATATTGAACTAAGTATAGAAGGGACGTAACTGCTGGATACTCCAGGGCCTCTTTGTCTCTCCTAGTTCATCATCTATCTTTCTCTTTCTTTTGCGATTCGGCTTTTCGGGATGGTATTCCATATCTCGAATATCTACAAGATAGTATGATCCATTTTTCATAGCTTTGCTGATGAAAAATGGTCCTTCCCATACTGGGGCCAATTTGTGCTTTCTTTGTTGTACCAATCTTAGCACTAGGTCACCTTCTTTAAAACAACGATGCCTGATTTTACGACTATGGTAACATCGTAAACCTTTATGATAAATGATGGATCTTTGAAGCACAAGCTCTCGTTCCTCTTCTAAGAGGTCGACGGCATCCTGTCGTGCGTTTTCGGCATCTGAGTCATTGAAATCCTGCACTCTTGGGCTATCATGTATCATGTCCGTTGGCAGAATTGCTTCAGCACCATAAACTAGGAAAAATAGGGTTTGCCCAGTTGACCTATTTGGTGTCGTTCGAATACTCCAAAGAACGGAGGGTAACTCTTCTACCAATGCCCGAGCTGCTCTATGAAGAGGAGATTCGAGTCTTGGGTGTATTCCTTGTAAGATTGAGCTATTCATTCTTTCAACATGTCCATTGGATTGCAGGTGTGCCAAAGATGCGAGATCTAGGCGAATTCCCGTTTGTCGGCTATATTTTGCCAGCTCTCCAATGGAGAAATTTGTCCTGTTGTCTGTTATTATGCTGTGTGGAACGCCGTATCTCATGACTACGTCAATGATGAAATTTCTGGCAGTTACACCATCAAGATTTTTGATGGGTTTAGCCTCCACCCACTTGGTATATTTATCCACTTCTACGAGTAGATGTGTGAGTCCACCCCTTGCAGTTTTGAATGGTCCGATCATATCTAGCCCCCAGACCGCAAACGGACATGTAATGGGGATAGTTTTGAGTGCTTGGGCTGGCATATTTGTCTGCTTGGCGTAATATTGACACCATGCACATGTATTTACTATGTGCTCAGCGTCTGTCTTGGCTGTTAGCCAGAAAAACCCTGCACGGAATGCTTTTTTGACTATGCTTTTTGATTGAGCATGATGTCCGCAATCTCCGGCATGGATTTCTTGCAGGATTTCTCATCCTTCTTCTGCTGAAATACATCGCAGAAAAATTCCGGTAGTACTGCGTTTATACAGGCAATTGTTAATTACCGTGTATCCTTTGCATCGACGTTAAATCTGTCTTTGCAAGACTTCGTCTGCTCCATACGGATACTTCTGATCAACTAAGAAGTTTAAATATGGAATTGTCCAATCCGGGTTAACGAGCATGACCTCAATTGAGTCGAAAGCCAGAGGATAATCAACATCTCCACCTTTTATCGATGGTTCATACAAGTGTTGGACGAACACACCAGGTGGTAGGATTTTTACCCTTTCTGACCCCATGCGGGCTAATGCATCCGCGTTCCAGTTTTCCTCCCTTTTGATGTGAAGTACTTCAAATCCAAAGAAACAGATTGCAAACTCGTCAACCGTTCTCCGGTATTCGGCCATGATGGGGCTTTTGGCATCCCAAGTCTGGTTGAGCTGATGATGTACCAAATCTGAGTCACCATAGCACAAGATGCGTTTGACACCTATTTCCTTTGCAATATGCAAGCCATGAAGCAGACCTTCGTATTCTGCCACGTTATTACTAGCGTTGAAATGTATTTGTAATACATACTCCATTGTATCTCCTTTAGGGGATTTTAGGACTACACCAGCTCCAGCACCCTCCTTCATCTTGGATCCGTCAAAGTGCATGATCCAGTACTCGGACTCCGGCATTGGTGTTTTTTCCATTGCTTCCGTCCAGTCGGCGACAAAATCTGCCAGAACCTGGGATTTTATTGCCGTCCTGGGTTGGTACTTAATGTCGAATGCTGCTAGCTCGATGCCCCATTTGGCTACTCGGCCAGTTGCCTCCGCATTGTTTATTATACCCCCTAGTGGTGCTTTACATACCACTGTTATGGAATGTCCTTGGAAGTAATGGCGAAGTTTTCGAGATGCGAAAAATACGCCATATGCCAGTTTTTGATAGTGTGGGTACCTTTGTTTCTACTCGGAGAAAACTTCACTTACATAATATACCGGATGTTGATCCGGTATGCTTTGTTCGTATTTCTTCCTTTCCACAACTATCACTGCACTAATAACCCGGTTTGTAGCCGTGAGGTACAATAGCATAGGTTCTTCGTCCTTTGGGGATGCCAAAATCGGAGCTTTCATCAAAGTTTCTTTCAACTGGGCTAATGCTGCGTCTGCTTCTTCTCTCCACTCAAATTTGTCGGATTTTTTCAACAATTTGTACAGTGGCAGGGCTTTGTCTCCTAGCCGGCTAATAAACCTGCTAACGGCTGGAGCAGAACCAGTCAATCTTTGTACATCTTGTACGCACGTAGGCTTGGAGATGTTTAAGATTGCTTTGATCTTTTCTGGGTTTACTTCTATTCCTCTGTGAGAAACGATGAAACCCAGAAGTTTTCCTGAGGGAACCCCGAATACGCACTTTAATGGATTTAACTTCATTTTATAAGTGCGCAAATTTTCGAAGGTTTCTCGCAAATCTTCAAGGAGCGTGCCTTTTTCCTTGGAAACGACAGCAATGTCGTCCACGTAAACGTGGACATTTTTGCCAATCTGACTATGCAAACATTGTTGCATGCAACGCTGGTAAGTTACACCTGCGTTCTTCAGGCCGAATGGCATGGTTTTGTAGTACGTCCCATATGGGGTTATGAAGGAAGTTTTTATTTGATCTTCTTTCTTCATGCGTATTTGATGATACCCGGAATATGCATCCAAAAAGCATAAGAGCTCAGAGCCTGCAGTGGCATCTATTATTTGATCGATTCGCGGTAACGCAAACCTATCTTTTGGACACAATTTGTTCAAGCCGGTGTAATCTATACACATCCTAAGGGTAGTACTATCTTTCTTCGGGACTAATATTGGATTTGCAGACCATTCAGTATGTATAACCTCCCGGATAAAATCTGCTGCCAAAAGCCGGATAATTTCCATTCCAATAGCCTTCCGTCTTCTTCCGTCAAATCGTCGGAGACCTTGTTTGACGGGTTTAGATCCTGGCATCACCTTGAGCTGGTGCTCAGCAAGTTCCCTGGGTACGCCTAGCATGTCCGGTGGACACCAAGCGAAAATGTCCCAGATCTCACGGAGGAACTTGATTAGCTCGCCTTCCTATTTGTCAGTCATCCCAGTTCCTACTACGACAAACTTTGTTGGATCTTTAGGATCTAGGATTACCTGTCTTGTGTTCTTGGAAGCTTTGAAGCTATTGGCAGGCTTCCGGCTTTCCTTTCCTGCCGCCATTTCTGTTGGCGATACTTCTTTTGTCAGCCCTTTCAATTCTTCCTTTGCTATCACTTTTTCGGCGCAAATGGAGTATTCTTTTTCCAGCTCGTTTGCCAGCTTGAAGTCTTTTGTTATGGTAATTACTCCTCCTTTGGGCCCTGGCATCTTCAGCTTGTTATAAATATAACATGATCTTTCCATGAATTTGGCGAAAGCTGGTCGTCCGAGTATCGCGTGATACACGCTTTCGAACGGCACCACTTCGAAGGATACTTTTTTCCCGACGGAAGTGATCTTTTTCTCCGAAAGTGACATCTAGGGAAATTTCTCCTAGGGATCGTGCTTGTCTGCCAGGGACGATGCCGTGAAAACGTATGTTGCTGTGATTGAGCTGGGTCTCGGAAATTTTCAGATGCTTCAGTGTATCCATGTACATTATGTTAATGCTGGATCCTCCATACATCAACACTCTTTTTAGCCTAGTGTTCTGGACAATAGGGCTTACGACAAGAGCTTGTGTGCCGGGTTCAGGGATGTTTCCGGGATGATCAGACTGATCCCAGGTAATTGGTGTATTTGAGTACTTCAAGAATTTCTGGGTTGCAGGGACAACCGCGTTAATTTCTCGAAGCGTTCTTTTTGCCACCTTTGCTGAGGGAGTTGCCAGGAAAGTTAGGTTACATTCTCCGTCAACTCTCGGAAACTTGGGCTCGCCTTTTCGCGGTTGTTCCTGGCTTTTTTCGTCAGTGTCCGATTTACTGTCTTCTTTCTCAGCTTCTGGCTTTTGCATGGAAAATTTCCTCTTGGAATTCTTCCCTTTGTTTCCGTATCCTGCACTGCCTTTCATATGCTTGTTCAGCCGGCATTGTGCGTTGGTGTGGGTGGGTTTCCCAAATTGCGAGTGGTGGACGCAGTTTTCCGACTTTATCTTTTCCCACTCTTCCTTGGTGTAATTAATCGGTTCTGTACTGCGTCCTTTCCACGTGTTCCCATTTTCTCTTCCAAAGGCTATGTTAACTTCTTTGGGCTTTTGTGTTGCATCTGGAGTTCCTTTTTTCTCAGGGCGAGGGGTCTTTTTGGCCTGTTTCAGTGTATCGATATTTCCTCCTCTTGCTCTGATGTCTTCCTCGGCTGCTGCGTGTTCATTAGCGGTTGTAAGCATAGATCCAAGATCTTTGTGCTTTTTGGAACCGATCATGAATGGCACAAGTCCGGGTTTTAGGCCATTGACGAAAGCATGCATTACTTGAACGTCAGTTACTCCTTAGCAGATGTTCTTCATTGCCGTCCATCTTGAGATGAAATCCACGTATGGTTCATCCTCAAATTGGGTGCAACGGTTTAGCTGGTTGATGCTGTTCGGGCGCTTATAGGTTCCCCAGAAATGCCGAGTAAATACTCGAGCCATGTCATCCCAGCTATCGACAGTTCTGGAGGGTAGTCCATTGATCCAGTCTCTGGCTCCATCCAGTAACATTAGGGGGAGAAACTTTACAGCTTCCAAGTCTGTCCCATTGTTAATCTGGATGGCTGTGTAATAGTCTGAAAACCAGGTATCCGGGTTTGTGCTGCCGGTATATTTTTCGTACGTTGGGCCAACTTTGGCGGAGCCAAAATGCAGAGTTATCCTTCGGATCCTATCTGTGAAACATTTAGGTCCAAAGTATAAATCGTCTCTTTCCGCTCTATCCATGTGTGCGGAGTATCTACCGGCTGAATGGATAGAAGGGGATCTGCTCCTTTCTTTTCCATTGTGGCACGGATGCGCTTTTCCGGGATCTTCTCTATTTCTTCCAAGATCATGCCTTTTGGGATAAGGTGGAGTTCTACTCCAGTGTCTTCCCTTATTCCCGGGGGGGCGTCCGGGATCTCTCACGCCTATGAGGTATATCCTGCCTTCCAGCTTATTCAGCTGGGCGTCTCGGAGGCGGGATTGCTTTTCCGTCATTCCGATTCTTTTCTTCCCGGTCACGAGGATTAACTCCATCTTTCGGGAGATGGGATCCAGTTCTAGACGCTTCATCCTTATTGTCGGGATTTTTCTTGTCTTTTCTCGGATCTAATTTCTTGTCTTTTGAATTATGTGAATCTCCAGGTTCTTCCGGTCCAGGTGCTCCGGTGGCGCATGTAGCTGTTTTGCATAGGGCGGAGTCGTCGTGCAACTTCCCTGATTGTTGCTGTCCCCGCTGTTGTTGTTGCAATGCTTTTCCTAAAAAATCATACACCCCTTGAAGCTTTTCACCATTGGAGTACATATCGTTATTGAGGATGGCGAACGCTGCTTCTGCGTTTTCTGCTGCGGTTTTGTATATTGGCTCGCCCCTGGCATCTTTTCCGTTTACCTGCTTTTGCCAAGATGGGTTGTGGAACCTTTCTTTTGGCGGCAATACTTCCGGTTTTGAGATTCCGGGTAGCCGCGTAGGTTTAATGCCAGATCTTTTCTTTCTCTCGTATTCCTCAATTTCTACCCGCATGAGCTTGATGTCAACCTGGGTTTTTTGGAGGTGCTCTCGATTTCGAAATAGATGTTGTTGTTGCCTTTGGAGAGCCTATCTCCGGGCTTCCAGCACTTCAGGGGGGCTCATGCGGTCCCACTGGTGTTTGGAGTAATTCCTGTTCGTCTTGTTCTGTCATTGGCGGAACAAGGATTTCCTTTGTTTTCTTCTCTGCAGGTTTTACTCTGCTTGCGTCTCCTAATTCCGGGCTCTCATTGACTGGATCGGCCAATTTCTTCTTCCGAAGCTTATACTAGAGTTTTTTCGCAGCTTTGTGCTTCTTCTTGGAAGAGGGAGGTTTCCTGCAGGGTTCTTCCTCCGTCAAATCTTTGACGTCGGGGAATTTCGGAGAAGTTTCTCCTTCTTCTAACTCTTCCTCTGGCCGAGGAGTTCTAGGGATTTCCTGGCTGTCGGCATCTGTGTTTTCAGCCGGCTTTGCCATCAGTACTTCATGAAATCCCTCCTCAACAGATTTAACCTTTCTTTCGAAAGTGTCCTCATCTTCGTCTTCGGAATCAAAGTTGTCTGATCCGGTTTCTCATTCCAATCTCGCCTCAATGGCGGCTAACACGGAATCAGCTTCTGAGTTTGTCGTCGTATTGACGGATGTCGGATCTTCCACCTCAGTTGTGGGTTTGATGTTTTCTGCCTCTTGCACGGGATTGCATTCATCCGTGTTTTCGGCAATCTCGGATTGCATCATGCTGACAAAGTGTGATTCACTTGTATGTCGGCGATCTGAGCAAAACCCGGCATCATAGTCATCTTCGACTGGGTATAGGGCGGGTGGTATAAATTTACTTCCACCGCAAAATCCCATGGCCTCTGCGGTTAATCCGATAAAGATGTGTGCAGAGCCAATCGGTAATACGCAGGCACTTACCAGATGATTCCACGCCGGCATGTATGATCCATTGTCGAGGAAGCGTCCAACATCGTTGTTGAATTCCAAGCTTCCGACAGTGATTGTACTGCCGATTCCGCCGAGTATCCCGGATTGAAACTTAACGCTTGACGTCGCGGGCCCCAATGTGGGCGCCAACTGTCGAGACATCATAGTAGAATTCATAGACGGGGGTGCCATGAGTCTACTAGTAGAGAAGTGGGGGGACGTGATTGCACGATGGACAATGACACAGGGTTTTTACCCAGGTTCGGTACGATGCAGTAATGCGACGTTCCTACTCCTGCAATCTCACTATTCAGGACTAAAGCCTGGAAACACAGGGTACAGTGTGAGGTTCTATTAGCTGCTCGTCAAGGATCAACCTCTCGACGAGTTAGCCTTTAGCTTCTTGTCTATCTATCTTATCTCCCGTCCAACTTTATATAATAGCCGGATTAGGGCATACAGAGAAGGAAACCTAGAAGACTACGGTAACTATTAACTTGGAAAGTAAGGAATCCGCCTTCTACTCCAAGCCAGATCACGTGGGCCGTGATCCGGGTTCTTCTAGAATCCAGCTTCTGCGCGTCAGCTTACTAGGCCGCCCAATGGACCGTAGCCCACTACCATTTAGGCCACCCTGGTAATCCGGTACTTTTAGACTACCATTTGATATACCCCTAATAAGTATATATCCGACAGCCCATTCCATGAAAAGTTTCGTAGCTCCGCCACCGCCTCCGACAAGTTTGAGGGACAGAAATCTCTGTTGCGGCACCCTGCCGGGATGGGGAAGTGCCCCCCAGAGCCATCTCCATCGACTCCACCGCCATCTTCATCGCGGTTGCTATCTCCTATGATGAGGAGGGAGTAGTTCTCCCCCGGGGCATAGGGCTCTACCCGTAGCTATCTGTTTCATCTCTCTCTCCTATGGTGTGATCTTTATGTGATATGAGCTTTGTAATCTAGTTGAATAAGTAGATGTTATTCTTCATTTGTTATGCTACTCAAGTGGTTTTGTTATGAGATCTCCATAAACACTTTGACCACGGTGTAAAGGTGACACTGTGTGCACCGTGTGGTTTAGCATTATATTTATATCTTGTGTTGGATGACTATTGGGGGAATAGGTGAGGAGGGGCCTCACCAACCACCCACATAAACCGGAATTTATCTTAGCCGGTTCATAGCACCCGACCCGGTTCCTACAAGAGGTGCTGAACAAGAGATGGTCACTCAGCAGAAGAAGATCCGGGTTACCATGAGCGTAACCCGGAAAGGACAGAGGAACCGGCCTATGATCCGGGCTAGAAGACTCAAATGCCCACGACCTGGAGAGCAGCCCAAGGCCGGACGGGGACGACTGGGTCATGGGGAGAACCGGACGGGATGACCAGGAACCGGATTAGGCTAGGACTCTGACGACGGGGATGACCCGGATCCCCTTGTAAACCGGGGTACTCGTCCACTATATAAGGCGAGACCCTGAGACGTAGAAAGACAAGATCTAATTCAATAGCAAGGTAGCTCGAGACATCGAGAGCCGGAATAGCCTTTTGTAATCGAGACCTTGTTTGCCAATAGTAAGAAGGCAGGAGTAGGTTTACCCTCAATCGAGGGGCTGAACCTGGGTAAACTTCTATCTCTCGTTTCCAGCTTAACCCTTTCAAAGTTTCACTTAGTAGCAATGGCCTCACAATCTAGTTCTCACATGAGGACACTTGCCGTGAAAACACCACGACAGTTGGCGCCCACCGTGGGGCCTGCTCGTGAAAGCGTCGTCTTTTCGGAAGGAGTGTTACCTGGGATCGAGAAGCTCGCGATAGGCCGGCTCAGGAGGAGTCGGCATGGAAACTATTACAACCATGACACGTGGGGTCCAGAGTTCGCTTTCATGGAATCAGGGTTTTGAGTCCCCTTCGGTGGAATCCATGTTTTCGTCGGCTTCGTAGGAGGAACAGGCCCAGATCCGGATCAGAAGTCAGATTTGGTCTCAGGAGAAGCCACAATGGTACACTCTGATGGTGAATCCTCAGTTGGGAACAATGATGACCGCGATGAAACAAGTTCTATCCACCAGCTCTTTGAAGATCGACTAGGTGGAGGCCTTGAACCAGATTTTCAAGGTCTGACCAAAATGGCTCGTCATGCAACTGTCTGCAAGGCGGGACCGGCACGACCTGCGGAACCCAGGTATGATGCCAGTGGAAATTTGATTACAAATTGACGAAGATATGGATCCTGGACCCTGCGGGTAAGGACACCCCGTCTTAGGCCAAAGGTTAAGGCCCAAGAAGAGGAGCCCTTGGAGTATTCTAGAAGGCCCACGTGAAGCCCACCCGCAAGACTTGCGGGTCAAGACAAGAACTGCTATACGTACTCTACTAGGACTCATGTAACCCCCTCCTGGCTGCATATATAAAGCGAGGAGGGAGGAGAGAATAGACGAAGCCAATCTGGACAACCAATCTAGGGATTCAATCTAGAGAGAGGAAGATACAAGCCACAACTAGACTAGGCAATACACGGGATACCCTGTACGCCTCACCATGGCATCGCCATTGTAAACAGCTTGACTATCTCGTCATAATACAGATCAGACAAGCAGGAGTAAGGGTTTTACCTCTACGAGGGCCCCGAACCTGGGTAAATCTTGCCTCCTTGTTAGCCGTCGAGACTACCAACGCGTCCATCGTTACTCTACTTGAAACCCTACCGGCTCATCCGAGGGATTTGTTGATACGACTCTTCGACAATTGGCGCCGTCTGTGGGAACGACACGCGCTGGATCTACGGTCTCGCCGGCCTCATCTACATCAATCTTCGGGTCCTCGACCCCATGGATTCGGTCTACTTCGACTCTTTCAACTTCATCAAGCACTCGCCGGCATCACGCACGGCCTTCATCGTCTACATCGACCCCGTTCTTCACGCGCAGGTTGCAGTACAGCAGCAACATACATATTGCGGACGTCATCAACGACGGCTCGAAACTCATATGGAAAATTCCTTCGGTGGAAAGATGCGAAATCAAATTATCTACAGTCTCCAAAAAGAATCGGCGAATTCCGACGGTTAGATCTCCGTGGATGACCCGAACACCGAAGCCCTGTCAGAATCTGACGGAACTCCGCGCGACTTCGGGAAAACAATTCTCACAGTCGACTCGGAAATCAATTCAACAATCACACTGTTGAACAGCTGCGGAATACAATCCCGCACCACTCCGTCTTTTTTGAGCCAATTCCAACGGTTAGATCTCCGTCAGCGGCTCGCGCACTGCGACACGTTTTGGATCTCTACGAATCTCCGAATTCAAGTCGCAGATCCGTTTTCGTCAATCTGCGAGTCGACACAAAGGTCAATCAACAAAACATGGCGATTCGCCATAATAGTGCCCGGGGGCTCGACATCAACATTTCCCTCCGTGTACACATAACAAACATCGTGACCCCGCCACGTCGACTCGGTCCGCCGCGTCGAGTCCTTCGGGAAGCATCGTGACTCCGCCGCGTCGACTCGGTCCGCCTTGTCGAGTCCTTCAGGAAGTATCGCGACTCCGCCACGTCGACTCGGATCGCCGCGTCGAGTCCTTCGGGTAAACATCGCGACTCCACCGCGTCGAGTCCTTCGGGCAAACATCGCGACTCCGCCGCGTCGACTCGGTCCGCCGCGTCGAGTCCTTCGGGCAAACATCGCGACTCCGCCGCGTCGACTCGGTCCGTCTCGTCGATTCCTCGGGAAAACATCACGACTCCGCCGCATCAACTCGGTCCGCCGCGTCGAGTCCGGTTCATCGATTCCGGCTGCCGCACTCGACACTCGGGGGCTGAGGCGCGAAACAGCCGCACTCGACACACGAGTCCGGTTCATCGATTCCGGCAATATCACTGAGCACCGCCTCGCCGACCACGACAGTGTCATACAAAGATAAGTTCCTCTCATACGAGTCGACATATTTACCTTTTTATGTGTTTCTAATCTGCTGTGAAGCTACACCTGACACTCGAGGGCTGCACCCCGTAAACTACATGTATACTCGACACCCGTTATTTTTTATGTTACACTACCACATTTACGTGCTACAACCCGAGTAACTGATACCGCCTGACGTCGACCCTTGACTCCGACCCGGTTTGCAGCAGCAACTGACAGGTTGGCAAGGAGCATAGACAATGCCTGTCAGGCTAACGAAAGGGCACAGCGTACGATGCAAAAGTGTCGCGTAGGGTCAAATCATTGCCTACCAACAGGCTATACTCGACTCTGCGAGTCGATAAATTTTTGGTTCACAACCAAGTTTAACCCGAGCAACAATTTGTTCCGTACATTTTGCTCTACACAGCACTACTGCTACATTATTTAACCACATCCGATTATATGGCTGCAACTGCAACGCAGGAATCACAACATCGACACATCCTCCGCTCGAAGTCGACACATACCCTCTTCCGGGAGTCGATGCATGTCCTCCTCCGCGAGCCAACAGAAGACAAGCACACGGGGTTAGCTTCAGAACAACTTGAGCCTTTGCCCGACTCTGCGAGTCGAACATAGCCTCGGGGGCTACTCCCATCGGGAGCACTGCCGTGCACCCGACAAATCAAAGAAGCAACGTTACAAGATCTTTGAGTCTATGCCCGATTACAAATAATCGCACATAGACTCGGGGGCTACTCCCATCGCGGGAGCACTGTCGTGCACCCGACAAATCGAAGAAGCAACGTTACAAGATCTTTGAGTCTATGCCCGATTACAAATAATCGCACATAGACTCGGGGGCTACTCCCATCGGGAGCGCTGGCCGCGCACCCAATGAGCGCTACACGCTCACTCGACGTACTCCCATCGGGAGCATCTAACACGCTAGCCGCGTATCTGAAGAGCTCTGTCAGATTTCTTCGTCCATGTCCTTATTGTGGTCGTACAAACCGCATATTAACTCGGATGAAGAAAAGCAAAACATCAAACTTGTCCGTCTCGACGAGACGCATAAGACAACGCGGGCCAATTCGCGAAATCAGAACATATTGAAGACTCTTGGGGTCTATCTTCTTGTGTGGACTAGGTGGCTGGGCGTCCGCGCCAACTACACGATTTCCACGTCGTCGTGCGACTCCGCCACGTCCGCGTCAACTACACGACTTCCTCGTCGGCTCCGTCCGCCGTGTCGAGTACATCTCCACTGCATCGACTCCCTCCGCTGTGTTGAGTACACCTCCACCGCGTCGACTCTGTCTGCCGTGTCGAGTACATCTCCACCGCGTCGACTCCATCCGCCGTGTTGAGTACAGCTCCACCGCGTCGACTCTATCCGCCGTGTCGAGTACAGCTCCATCGCGTCGACTCTATCCTCCCTGTCGAGTACATCTCCACCGCATAATTACGTCATTGCGCACCTCATAACACGAAATCTCTTTCGTATGGGCATATCAAGACGCGAAATTTCTTTCGCATAGTCACCCTGACACGAAATCTCTTTCGTATGGGCATATCAAGACGCGAAATTTCTTTCGCATAGTCACCCTGACACGAAATCTCTTTCGTATGGGCACATCAAGACGCGAAATTTCTTTCGCATAGTCACCCTGACACGAAACCTCTTTCGTATAGACACATCAAGACAAAATCGCGAGTGTGCGGCTCCCGCAACTCTACCACACGATGTATTTACACATCCTTATCCTGGATCGTTCGTCCGACTAGGCACATCCGGATGCCGTATTCTCTCGAGTACGAAGGTAAGACCCAAAAGATCTCTCTTGAGGGCCTGGAATCGCACTAAAGTTGCGTCCTCCGGTAAATTTCCGTGTCAACAACACGAAGAAAAATCCTAGCGGACGCGCCGGGTAGCCCTTTAGGTTAAGTTCGACTCGGTAAGACCTCCACGGCCCAGTCGCAACGATCACCTCGCCGGATTCGAGTTGGAGGTCTCAAATCTGTGTAGGCCAGAACCGTTTTTGCCCTAGATGCAATTAATTGGCCCTGATCTTTCGGGAGAGCCAAGCGACTGAGCCACATCCTTCTGCGAAAACAGCCAACACAAGGCACATTTAACACTCGATGCTCGAGTACAGAAGCGCTTCGCGCACAGGGTATACACACTCAAAAACAGGCGATTGAATGACCAATCGAAGAAATCATGAACGGACTTTGAGTGCTTACCCGACTATTCTCAGTCGAATAAACACTCGGGGGCTACTGAAGAAGATATGGATCCTGGACCCTGCGGGTAAGGACACCCCGTCTCAGGCCCAAGGTTAAGGCCCAAGAAGAGGAGCCCTTGGAGTATTCTAGAAGGCCCACGTGAAGCCCACCCGCAAGACTTGCGGGTCAAGACAAGAACTGCTATACGTACTCTACTAGGACTCATGTAACCCCCTCCTGGCTGCATATATAAAGCGAGGAGGGAGGAGAGAATAGACGAAGCCAATCTGGACAACCAATCTAGGGATTCAATCTAGAGAGAGGAAGATACAAGCCACAACTAGACTAGGCAATACACGGGATACCCTGTACGCCTCACCATGGCATCGCCATTGTAAACAGCTCGACTATCTCGTCATAATACAGATCAGACAAGCAGGAGTAAGGGTTTTACCTCTACGAGGGCCCCGAACCTGGGTAAATCTTGCCTCCTTGTTAGCCGTCGAGACTACCAGCGCGTACATCGTTCCTCTACTCGAAACCCTACCGGCTCATCCGAGGGATTTGTTGATACGACTCTTCGACACAAATACTGCTTCAACTTCAGATCCGGTTCCAGGAGGACCGGGTGTTTCAGGGACAGCACCCGTTGGGCCAACGACAGCCCCTGGTGGGCCAACAGCAGCACCTCTAACAGGACCTAGGCCGGCGAGCTATGGGCATGTAGAGCCAGTGATTCATTTGACAGAGCCCGCACCATATTACCCAAGGCCTAAACTAATAGCCATGATGGATTCGTTGAACAAAATGTTGGCTACTCCAATCATCCCGGAGAACTTGGTGCAACGTAATGCAGAGATTGAGAGGCCTCGACAGGAAATAAGTCGCGCCCGTCGGGAGATCGAGACGGAGGTAATATGTATAAATAAAGCTCGGTCAGAAGTCTTGGAGGAAGCAACACGTCTGGAAAGAGAAGGGATTCATCTGAGTTTCAGACAGAGGGAGCTAGCCTCAATACAGAACATACATCCCCATATCCGGTTGAATAATGAATTTGGCATAGGACTAGGGTCAACCAACCTTCGAATCTATTCGCGTCTCCGGCTGGGACGTCTGGTGCACTAGACCCAGCTGGGAGGGTTCCCCCTATGAACCCGCCAGTTTTCGATGTTCCAGTTCAACCGGCACGTTTTCAACCGCCTATCCAGCTGCACGGTAACCCGAATCCCACTCTCGTCCAGGAACAGCCCCTGCGGGAAAGGTTCCATACTCCACTAGGTCATTTCAACAATCCAATGGACAACATTTGGGTAGCCACGAACAGTATGGCACGAATTCTAGTCAACCCAAATGATCCTATAGAATTGAAGCCCGGAGGGCAATTGAGATGTTGCAAACAGCAGTGGTTCAGTAGATGAATTATAGTAACCAGGAGAAGATACATTCAACTCCCTACAATAGCAGGAACTCTTTGCCAAGAAGTCATCATGGAAATTCACCATTTCCAGCTGGCTCTAGCAACGTGAACCTGCAGCAACCTATTCCACCAAGGCAGACTGTGTCCCATGCACCTGCAGGTACAAATACAGGACATATTGCTGTAGAACCAGAAAACAGAAATATGGGTCACGTTCAGTTCCCGGTTCAGAATGCAGTTTTGAACCCAGCTCCAACCGGGTCTCACAGAATTGGAATTCAATGCCTTGGTCCGGCAATCAGGAACGAGAGAATACCAGCTGATTTTAAAGGACCTCACAGAGTTGTAAACTATAACCAGACATGGAGCCTGCGGACTGGATAGAAGGGTACGATATGGCCATGGAGATATTGGAAGTAAGCAATGCGGTGTGCGCATGATACCTGAGTGTAATTATAGAAGGACCTGCAAAATCCTGGTTAAAAAACTTGCCAGTAAATTCAATCAATAGCTGACAAGAGTTGAAAGATCAGTTCATCCAAAATTTCCAAGGAACATGTAAACATCCAACGACTATTACAGACTTGGAAAACTGTGTTCAGAAGGAAGGGATGTCTGCCCAACATTGGTCTCGGCGCGTTGCAGAAATTATTCATTAATCTGTCAGACTCACTTCCCAGCAAGCAGTCATAGTCTTGGAGAGAAACTACAGATTTGACCCATCAAAACATAAGATGGGACGTATTAAGTGATATGTGAGCGATATGAGCGAGCTGATGGATGCCATGACCAAGTATGCAGAGTCTGACAAAACAAAAGACACAAAATTAGATGATGAGATGTCTGCAAAGGGGAAGACAACTGGGACCAAGAGTATCCAGAACCCGAATCAGAGTAACGACAATTCCCAGAACCAGAACAAACGCAAGAACGGGGAGGGATCCTCCGATTTGGTGGAAACTACAAATACAGGTTACACGAACCAGCGTCAGGGTAATAATTTCAGAGCAAGTCAAAATTTCCGACCAAACAGTTTTGCGCAGGCTCTAAAGGGACCATGTCTCCGTCACAGCAAAAATGAAAAGTTAGCAAATCATTCTTGGGAAAATTGTTTCATCAGGCAGGGCTTCAGACCTAGTGGAAATAATAACTATGGACCAGGAAACAATGGAGGTGGTAACTCAGGTAATATGGGAGGTGGACATCCGGGAGCTAGTAATTCTGGACCTGGAAATCATAATCCAGGTCATCATGGTCAGGGTAACCAAGGAACTAACTCGGGTGGCAGTCACCAAGGAGAAAATTCTGGTTTTCAAACAAATCCGAAGCAATTAAGGTCTGTCCAGTATCATGTGTTTACCACTAGTTCATGCAAGAGAGAACGAAAGGTCTAGAAGCGTCCAGTCAATACATTAAATCTTGCTGTCCCTAGGTGGCTAAATTGGTCAGAACAGCCCATAACCTGGAGTCGGGCAGACCATCCTCCACGAGTTGATAATCCAGGAGTCGTGGCTCTAGTTGTGGATCTACAGGTTGGAGGACATAAGTTAGACAAAGTGTTGATGGATTGAGGAAGCATTATAAACATACTTTACTATGATACGTTCAAGAGGATGAACCTGCAAGAGAAACAACTTCAGCCATCATCAACTGTATTTCATGGGATCGTACCCGGTAAGTCCGCACAACCTATCGGAAAAATATATCTTGAAGTTGCTTTCGAAGTATTTGAAAATGACAGGACATAGATGTTAGCATTCGAAGTGGTCAAATTCAAAATCCGTAACATGCCTTATTTGGAAGGCCAGCTTATGCCAAATTTATGTCAAGACCCTGCTGTGTGTATCTTAAGCTGAAGATGACAGGTCCCCATGGAAATATTACTGTCAACGGCGATAGAGACATAGCCTTAGAATGTGAGAAAGGTGATGAAACTTATGCAAAGTCAGCTTGTGCAGAAGAGGAGTTAAAAAAATTATAAGCTGCAAGTTAATCCAGAAGATATGACTTTGCTCAAGAAACCATCAGCTGATTCCAAGTTGAAATTTAAGTTTTCTCAAGACACCAAGCTAGAGGATTGTACCCCCGGTGACTCATCTAAACAGTTCAACGTGGGGGCTCATATGACGGACAAATAGGAAAGCACGCTCATCAAGTTCCTCCGTGAGAATTGGGACATCTTTGCATGGAAACCTTCGGACATGCCAGGTGTTCCAAGGGACCTTGTTAAGCATAGTTTAAGTATGGATCCTCACCTGAAACCTATCCGTCAGTTCCTCCGTCGTTTCAATGATCAGAGAAGGAAAGCAATTAGAGAAGAAATAGCTAGGCTTCTAGCAGTTGGGTTTATAGTGGAAGTTATACACCCAAAGTGGTAGGCCAATCCAGTTCTCGTCTTAAAGAAAAACGGAACCTGGAGAATGTGCATAGATTATACAGACTTGAACAAAGCAAGTCCTAAGGATCCGTTCCACTTACCCCGTATTGATCAGATTATAGACTCTACGGCTGGTTGCGAACTGCTCTGTTTCCGGGATGCTTACTTAGGCTATCATCAAATCAAAATGAAGGAAGAGGATCAAGAGAAGACCTCATTTATTACACCCTTTGGAGAATTTTGTTATACGCCAATGCCTTTCGGACTGAAAAATGCATGAGCAACTTATCAAAGGTGTATCCATAATTGTTTGGAAAGCCAGATCGGACGGAACATGCACGCTTATGTGGATGACATAGTGGTCAAATCTCAAAAAGGTGACACCCTGGTCTTAGACCTGGAGGAAACGTTTGCCAGCTTACGCAGATACCAGATGAAGCTAAATCCAACAAAATGTGTGTTTGGAGTACCAGCTGGAAATTTACTGGGTTCCATTATTGCAGAGAGAGGACTTGTAGCAAACCTGGAAAAAATTCAGGCCATACATAACCTGAAAAAAAGGGTTTGCCTAAAGGATGTTCAGAAGTTGACAGGTTGTGTTGCTGCGATGAGCAGGTTCATAAGTAGACTGGGTGATAAAAGCCATACCTTTATACCGGCTTTTGAAGAAAACTGACAATTTTGTTTGGAATCAAGAAGCTGATGAGGCATTGGAGGCCTTGAAAAATAAACTTTCCAATTCACCTATACTGGTTGCGCTTGAGAAGAAAGAGCCCATGTTATTATATATTGCGGCTAACAATAGGGTTGTAAGTGCAGTTGTGGTTGTGCAGCGTAAACTGGAAGGAAAAGAGAGTCTCGTCCAGCGGCCGGTTTACTATGTGAGCAAGGTCCTGACAGAGTCAAAGAAGTGGTACCCACATTGGCAAAAATGGTCTTCGGGGTGTTCATGGCTAGCCGTAAATTGAAACATTATTTTCAAGAACATCCCATTACTATGGTCAGTTCAGCACCTTTGTCTGATATTATTCAGAATAGAGAAGCAACAGGCAGGGTTGCAAAGTGGGCCATAGAGATGGGGCCATATCATATAAAATATGAGCTAAGGACTACAATAAAGTCTCAATCCCTTATCGAGTTTATAAACGACTGGACACAGTTACAGGTCCCGCCAGATAAGCCAGACACAAATATTGGACTATGCATTTTGACGGGTCACGACCACTGGAAGGGTCAGGACCTGGTGTGGTCTTAACATCCCCAAGAGGTAATAAGTTTCGATATGTCTTACGAATTTTGTTGAAATGCACTAATAATGCAGCGGAATACGAGGCTTTACTTCATGGGCGTCGAATTGCGAAAGAGATGAGTATAACCCAGATTTGATATTTGGGTGATTTAGACCTTGTTTCTCAACAAATTACAGGAACCTGGGATTCTAAAGACCCAGTTATGGCAGCTTATAGGTGAGCAGTTACCCAGCTGGCAGGACATTTCCAAGGATATCAAGTTGATCATATTGATCGACGTCTAAATGAAGCAGTTGATGCATTGTCTCGTCTAGGTTCTCAGAAAAAACAAGTTCCACCCAACATTTTTCTGGATGAAATTCATAGCCCGTCAGTTAAAGTCCCAATAGAGGAAGACCTAGCAAATCGAAATCCTGAATCAGAATTGGTAGCTGCTTTACATAAATCCAGAGTGGACTGAACCATATCTGGCTTATCTTACGAGGGGCGAGCTCCCGCAGAACGAGGTCATCGCTTGTTAGGTTATAATAAGATTACAGTCATATACAATTATCAATGGTGAGTTATATAAGCGAAGTGCGGATGGAATTTTTCAGAGATGTGTTTCTCCGGAAGAAGGGTGTCAGATTTTGAAGCAAATCCACTCAACATATTGTGGTCACCACGCAAGTTCCAGATCTTTGGTCAATAAGGCTTTGAGACATGGATTTTTCTGGGTACCGCCAACGCTGATGCAGAACAAATAGTAAGAATATGTGAAGGGTGTCAGAGGTATGCAAGGCAGGATCATATGCCAGCTCAGGATCTGTGCATGATTCCCATAACCTGGCCATTCGCAGTCCGGGGTCTTGACATGGTGGGACCTTTCAAAAAGTCGTCTGATAAAAAGACTCATTTATGGGTAGAAGTTGACAAGTTTACAAAGTGGGTAAAAGCAGAAACAATCAGTAAGTGTGACGCGGTTACACCAGTAAAGTTTTTGAAAAAGCTGATTTTCAGGTTTGGCTGCCCACATAGCATTATAACAGACAATGGGACAAACTTGTCAGAAGGAGCAATGCAAAAGTTCTGTGAAAAGAACCATATACGACTACCTTGCTTTAGTGGCACATCCACAGTCTAATGGACAAGCAGAACGAGCTAACCAGGAATTGCTAAAAGGTATCAAACCTAGACTCCAGGTCCCATTAGAAAAGATTGTTGGTTGTTGGGTTGAAGAGTTACCTGCTATTTTGTGGAGTATAATAACTACCCCAAACGAAACAATAGGTTACACACCGTTTTTTCTGGTTTACGGAGCTGAGGCAGTTTTACCAAGTGATATTTGTCATGATTCAACAAGAGTAGTTGCTTATGTGGAAGCCCAGAATGAGATGGCTCATCAAGACTCGCTTGATTCTTTGGAAGAAGCACGCAAACTTGTAGCATCCAGGTCATTTATATACCAGCAGGACTTGCATCGCTGATGACCCACAAGTATAGGGGACCGCAAGAGTCTTCGAGGGAAGTAAAACCCAAATTTATTGGTTTGACACAAGGGGAGCCAAAGAATATTTGTGAGCCTTAACAAGTGAGTTGTCAATTCACCTGCATCTGAAAGTACTTATGTTCACAGTGGTTTATCAGTAGTAACAGTTTTATAGTAGCAGCACTAGTGAAATAACAGCAGTAGTGGAATGAAAACAACAGCAGTAGTGTTCGAAGTAAACAATGGGATTAAATACTGTAGGCATAGGGATAAATGAATGGGCGTTGCGTGGATGAGATAATTCAAATAATGATCAAGTCATGGGCATTGCAGATAAATATGATAAAGCATCCAAGCACTAAGTAACCATAGGCATGTGTTCCATAAATAGTCGTACGTGCTCGCAATGAGAACTTGCACAAGAAATTTGTCCTACCAGCCCGTTTTCAGCGGGGCCTCAAGGGAACTACTAGTAATTAAGGTGTTCCTTTTAATAGGACACCAGAGCAAAGCATTAACACTCCGTGAACACATGTGATCCTCACATCACAGCCATCCCCTTCGGTTGTATCAATTTCTGTCACTTCGGGGCCTCGGGTTCCGGACAACGATGTGTGTAAACAACTTGCAGGTATTATCAAGAAACAATAATAATCATCGTGATTCAATAACATGTTCAGATCTGAGATCATGGCACTCGGGCCCAAAGTGACAAGAATTAAGCACAACAAGTTGCAACAATGTCAATAGCACTAATAGAGGATATTAGGCACTATGCCCTAACAATCACGGCATTATTACATGAACGATCTCATCCAATCCCTACCATCCCCTTCAGCCTACAGCGGGGAATTACTCACACATGGATGGTCGATGGAGAGGCGTTGGTGATGACGATGGCGATGATCTCCTCCACTTCCCGTCCCGGCAAGGCGCCAGAACAGGAACTTCTGATCCCCGAATCGAGATTCGGGTCGGCGGCGGCGCTCTATTGTGCTTCTGTGGAATATGACGAACCCCCTCGGTTTTTAGGGTTGGAGGCTACTTGTGGTCGAAAGGGGACTCCGAGGGGGGCTCTGGGGGCCCACACCCTATGCTGGCGCGGCCTAGGGGGGACCCGCCCCAGGGGGGGGTGTGGCCACCCTGTGGCTCCTCTCCTGGCCCCCTTCTGGCTCCCTGGGTCTTCTGGGGTGAAAACACCAATGGGGTCTTTTCTGGGCAATTTCTCAAAAGTTGGTTTTTCTGCATAAAAACAAGACACCAAAGTAATTATGGTGAAAACAGCGTTAGTCAATGTTAGTTGTATTCAAAACACACAAGTTTAGAGGAAAAAAATAAGAAAAGTGTTCGGAAAAGGAGATACGTTTTCGACGTATCAACTCCCCCCAAGCTTAGCTTATTTCTTGTCCTCAAGCAATTCAGTGACAGCTGAGTGCGATAAAATACTTTTACGAACACATTTGTTTCATATGATGTAAAATGCTCACTATATGATCAAATACATAATTATGCTCATGATAAGATACATGCAAGATAATGTCACTTAAGAGCTATGCAAACCATGAGAAGATAACAACATAATAATAATAAACAATATGAAGCATAACTATTTGCAAGATTGAAATATTCATAATAGGATCTAATAAAGTGGTATCTCGCTTGCCCTTAAGTGTGGGGAAAAACACAAATGCCAGGGCACCTCTGAAGTTCAAGGGAAGACTAGAAGTAAAGATATCAAAGATACAAGCATCAACATTATACCACAGTCAACTGTACTTTGGGACAAACACATGACACTAAGAATGACCATTGTGCTCTGAAGAAACTGCTCAAATAATATGGCGGAGACTCAACATAAAAGTAAAAGAAAGCCCCTTCGTAGAGGGAAGCATGGATCACTCATGTGCTAGAGCTTTTTATTTATTAAACAGAGGTATTGAAAACATTTTGAGAGAGGTGTATGCTTATGTCAACGAATGGTAAACAGACAATACAGTACGTCACAAGCCAATTGGATTCACAAGAGCGGCTCCCATGTGAAGGACGCATCTGGGTAGAAGGTCATCCCTCTTTCTCTTTTGTTTACACAATTATGATTTGACTGATAAATCAGGCGCAAAAAGAGTGAACAGAATTTGTGTGTATTAATTTGGGGCTGGGCACCCCGCTGCCAGCTCTTCTATCATTTGGATAAGCGGATGAAGCCACTAGTCCATGGTGTGAAATCCAATCAACAAGTGAGATAAAGATTCTATATTTACGTCCTCATGAGCTAAAATAGGGGCACAAAACATGAATAATTTTTAGCAGGTTTTAAAGGTAGCAGATGAGCAATTTACTTGGACTGGCGGTTAAATACCACATATAGGAAGGTTTGGTGGACACATTGGGCAAACTTTGCTTTTTGGGAGTTGGATGCACGAGTAGAGCTCATACTCAGTACAGGTGAAGGCTAGTAAATAGACTGGGAGCGACAATCAAGAGAGCAACAACTATCATAATCATGTTTGCGACAAAGTAAAATTTACTGAGGCATAAAATTGATACTAGAACTCTGAGGCAAAATAAATCATCGAGGCTTATTGACTTTTTTGTTTTCAGTCTTAGGATGTGTGAGCATGTGCCAAGTCTATTCAAATGAAATGGTCAGATGAGGCTACCACAATAGCATGTCCTTCTATGAATAGAACAAACAAATATTTATATGACATGTCATTTACTATAAATAAATTGGAACAAGACATGAGAGAGCATGAACTATTAAGCAGCCATTAAGTCACATATATCTTATGCAAACAAACTAAGCATGCTCACATAGATGGGTATATGTACAAAAATGAAAGTAAATAGAATTCATACCATCCTCTCACCACAACTTGAATTGGCGTATGTCGTCATTATTGCTCTTCAATTGTGGCTCGGATAATATATAATGAAAACCAAGCTCCAATAGAGTCACGGACGACTGTTGAACTCTGCAGCAAACTTTACAAAACCAAAGAAGAACAACAAATATTTTTGGGTTTTTCAATTAAGTACGAACAAAAGAGAACAAACAAACAAACCAAACAAAATATTTTTGGGTTTTTGAATATTAAACTGCAACTAAAAGATAAAGCAAACCAAATAAAGAAAGAAAATAATTTTTTTTGGTCTTTTTGTGTTTTGGAAAACAAGAAAAAAACAATAAAACAAAAGAAGCGAAAGAAACGAAAACAAGCGAAAGAAACAAAGAGAAACGAAAGAAATGATAAACATGGATATACAAAGAACCGACCGAACATGAAATATAAATGAGTGTGATGTCAGTATACCTCCCCCCAAGCTTAGGTTTTTGGCCTAACTGGAGATAAATCACCAAGGGGCCCAAGAGGTGCCGCCCTCGTAATACACCGAGGAGGAAGCCTCCTCCTGCTATGTGCTCGAGGATGCGCCAGTGTAATGCGTGTTGTGGTCCTCGGGAGGCGCGTCTCGCCTCTCCTGCTGCCGGTAAAACTCCATGGTGCTCAGATGCTCGTCTACCTGCTCCTTGGAGAGCGACCATGGTGACATGTCAATCTTAAACAAAACAGGCTGCAGCAAAGTAACTTTTCGCTCCTCTCCATCCATATATAAAACTCTATACACTAAATGTTCATTAGTAGAGTTAGAAGTGACAAACTGATGGGATTTCATGGCAGCAAGGTTAAGCCTATGTGGAGCAATTATTTCATAATTAGGATCAATGGAAACATGCAAAGCAACTGCTACACATGTAGTAATAATGCCACCAAAAATAGGCCTAGAAGCAGCAAGGTGGCGTGCAACAAGGTTATACTTTGTGCTACGGTTCATCGCAGCATCAATGAAAGCAAGGTGGTAACTAGAAACATTGCTAGTGTTCTCCCTACCAAGGATACTAGTACCAATATAGCAAGTAAAGTACCTAGGAGTAGGAAGTTGAATGTTCCTTATCTTCCCACGCTGGGATGAGCAACCATCATCGTTGGTGATCTCTTGGTAGATCCCCTGGAGGTCTTCTGCTCTATCTTGAATCCTGCTTGTCATCCCAGTGGTGTCGATACCAATAATAGTACAAAAATCCACCAAGGACAAAGACATAGTACTACTATATAACTTGAATGCAACAGTTGGACCATATTGAGTTTTCTGAAATTTGAAGCTCTTAACAAAAGCTTTTGCGAGCATGGCATACTGAGGGCTTTCATCCTCCATAAAGTTAGTGAGACCAACTCTCTCAATAAGCATAAGAAAGTCATCTAAAAGACATGCACTTCGTAAAAATGTACGGCAAGGAAAGCTAGATGGGTGAATGATACTGTCATCTTCCGCATCATCAATAGTTGACGCAATAACGTCTTCATTATATGATGGCCTTGCTGAAGTATACGAGTGTGATAGCCTTGTCCTTCTAGGATCATCACTCCTAAATATCTCACCAAAGTTGTAACTATCCATCTCTGAAATTTTTCAACAATCATCATAAAAATTAATTTCCAGCAACTATAAGGTGGAGACTACCATAGGGACTTATATGAGAGCTAAACATACATCAAAACTATATTATTTCTACTCAAATCAAGCATGCAAACTCACATAAGCTGTCACCTACTATGGAAAAATACTCAATAAATACTTCACTAAACAAAATTCTACTTGGATCATCGGAAGAGATTCACATACCGGAGATCAAACACACCAAAAATCAGCACAAATGATGGGAAGAAGAAGGAGATTGAAAATCCAGAGGAAGAACACCAAGAACACGGGATCCAGGAAATGTTTTCAGTTTGGGAGATGAGAGAAGAGACTTGGGCAGTGGAGAGAGTAAGTGGAGGGCCAGGGGGCCCACACCATGATCTGGCGCCACTAGGGGCTGGCCGCACCACCCTGGGGTGTGCCTGACTGGTGGGTCCCCCTGGGGTCTCCTAGGTGGCTTTCTGCCTCATTTTTTACGTAAACAATTATTATAATTTTTCTGGAATTTTTCGAGAAACTTTAGTTTTGAGGTATTTCCATAATTTTAATAATTGATAAAAACCGGGAAAACGAAAGTGAAAACGTGGAAAACAAAACCAAAAACAGTACTACATAGGTTCTATGACACTCTAATTAAAGAATATCCAAGGAAAACAAAGGTGGTAGTGGTGAAAACAAAAGTATGGGTGGTGAAAACATGCATAACCTCAGTAATCAAAGTGAAAACATTAGGAAAACATGCATAAGGATGGTGGAAAACATGATTGTACTCAAGTATTAATGTTATAACAGAAGTAAACATGGGGAAAACATAATGGGGAAGGTGAAAACATATTCCATTTCATTTAAAATCATTTTGTTAACAAGGGTGATCAAGTCTTGCTACCAAAATAATTTTGTGTGAAACAAAGCTTTGTTTCTCACTAAATACTCATGTAACCTCAACCTTGATAGACATAGTCCTAATCATAGTAATTCCATATTCTTTTGGTTTCTTTGGAATAGGACAATAAAATTCTCCAATCTTGATGGTCTCAATATTTTCAATGGAATTTAGACCATATTTTCTATCAATCTTCTTGGGAAAATAAACAGTGTGCTCTTTATCATTAACATTAAAAGTAACTTTTCCTTGATTGCAATAAATAATATCCCCTGTAGTATTAATAAAAGGTCTTCCAAGAATAATAGACATATTATCATCTTCAGGCATTTCCAACACAACAAAGTCAGTTAATATCAGACAATTATTAGCAACTTGAACATGAACATCCTCACATATACCCACAGGAATAGCAGTAGACTTATCATCCATTTGGAAAGATATAACAGTTGGTATCAATTTTTCTAGGATGAGTCTTTTATAGAGAGTAAAAGGCATGACACTAACTCCAGCTCCCAAATCACACAAAACAGTTCTAACATAATTATTTTTAATAGAACAGGGAATAGTTGGTATACCAGGATGTCCAAGCTTCTCAGGAACCTTGCCATTAAAAGATTAATTCGAAAGCATAGTGGAGATTTCTTCATTTGGAATCTTCCTTTTGTTAGAGACAATATCTTTCATATATTTTTGCATAAGGAGGAAATTTAATACCATCAGTTAAAGGAATTTGCAAGAACAAAGGTTTCATCCATTCACAAAACTTGTTGTAGTGTTCTTCTTCCTTAGATTTGTGTTTCTTACCAGGGAAAGGCATTGGTTTTTGTACCCAAGGTTCTCTCTCATTACCATGTTTATTACCAATGAAATCTTCATTAGTATACTTTGCAGTTTTAGTTTGCTTTTCAGGTTTAGCTACAGGTTCTTCTTTATCATAAGCATCATCATTTTCATTACCACTTTCATTTTCAACATTAGAGATAGATATATATTACGATCTTTAGCAAGTTCAGAGGATTCTACAACAGTTTTATGTTTCTTCTTCTTTTTCTTCTTAGTATGAATAACATTATCATTAGTTTGTTGAGAATCTTGTTCAATGCTTTTAGGATGTCCCTCAGGATATAAAGGATCTTGAGTAGCAACACCACTTGTCGTGGTGGTGTCACGGCAGATGCCATAGGATGGCTAAAGTTGTGGGGACGATGGACGCTGGAGGCGCTCGGGGAGGGATCACGCAGTGAGTAGCCGCGTGAATGTGAAGCTAGCACTGCAAACAACAAGATCTACCCAGGTTCAGGGCCCTCGTGTGGAGGTAAAACCCCTACTCCTGTCTTTCTCTCTTTGTATTCGAGTCTCACCGAGTAGCCACAATACAAGTGTTCCTCACTACCGAGTAGCCACTCTTCTCTATATGTAACTGTAGCCTCTAGTAGTGTCGTCCCTCGCGCAGGAGGAGGCAGGGCACCTTATATACTGGTGCCCAGCCGGATACAGCCAAGATGTCGACACTATGTACACACTGTCCTCTTCCGAGTTCCCGCTGACACCTTTATACCTTTTGGCTTCCGGGATTGTCTTCATGCGCAAAGTCGTTCCGCAGAACCGAGGAGCTGACCTGTTATCACTGCTACGAACACAGGGTAGGTCCCCCTATCCTGCGACGCCCTGCTAACACACTGTCGCGGTCAGGCACGCGCTCCGCAGATGAACAGTGCCGTGAACAGTGCCAAAGTACGGACCCGGGATACGCGGGATCCTGTGTCAGAATGGCTCCTTTGACTTCTGGCCCGAGTAGGAGACCGCCATTTCTACTCGGACCATTTCCTCTATCCGAAGGAGAATATCTTCACTGATTCTTCCTCCTGGTCTTCCGCACGTACGGCCGACTAGCGGACGACCAGGTAGCCGCTACTCTGCCAGGTGTCTCTTCTGATCTTGCTCCTTAGCACTTGCCTTTACCCTACTCGGGGGTATCCCCCCGACATTAGTCCCCGAAGCTGGTAGAGTCCTGCGAACTTGTTCACTGGGCCCTGCCAGCTTAAAAACCAATCTGGCCTTTGAGCTTTCGGTCGCTGAGTAGAACTCCCGAGTAGCTCTTTGTTTCGTCTTGAGTCTCTCCTTTTCCGAATAGGGCCGCTTCTCTTCCCTGTCACCGAGTAAAAAGACTTGACAAGATTTTCAATCAGAATCTCTGTGTGGCAGAACGAAATCCTGCTTTTGGCAGCGCAACCGTGCACGTGTCACGTTCCCGTACCCCCGACGCCTCGGTGCCCGGGGTCTGACAGGCCACGCGCCCAGTTTTCGTGGGCCGGGCCCACTAGCCCGTTATGTCCCATCAAGCGCAGTTATTACCCACGATCACGTCGTGGGATCAATTGCGACCGTTACGCGCGCGTTCTGCGCTGTGTGCGTTTCTAACCGGCCCACACACCCCACGCCGCACGATCTCCGGGCGTAACTGATCCCATTACTCTCAATCGGTAACGGCAACCCGAGGGGAGGTATAAATACCCCCTTGGTAACTCCCTTCTCCTCTTCCTGCTCTCACTTTCCCCTTGCCCTTTCGTTTCTCCGCCGCCGTCGAGCTCTCCGCCGCCGTGCCCCTCGCAGCGTTGAAAGGCTCACCTTTTTTCGCCGAACCCCACCAAAGCGCCACCACATCTTCTTCCCTGCTCCATGGCTCGCGGTGACGGCGCCCGCGCCGGGTGGTCTGGATCTACCGTCACGGCAGAAGAATGTCAGTGGCTGGTGAACACGCGGCGAGTCCCCGCCGGCGTCCGCTGCCGGCCTCCCGCTGACGAGCTCGTCCCCGCTCCGGAAGCGGACGAGCACGTGGTCTTCCTCGCGCACTTTGCGCGGGGATTCGGGCTTCCGGCGTCGGATTTCTTCCGGCGCTTCCTCGACAACTTCGGCATCCTCCCGCACCACCTGCCGCCGAACGCGGTGGTCATGCTCGCATACCACACCGTGGTGTGCGAGGCTTTCTTGGGCAAGTTTACCGGGTAGCCGCTACTCTGCCAGGTGTCTCTTCTGATCTTTCTCCTTAGCACTTGCCTTTACCCTACTCGAGGGTATCCCCCCGACACCACTTCTAGTTCTTATTTCATAAGCATGTTTTTCTTTAGAAGCCTTAACTCGCAAATCTTTTTGCACTAGCAAGTTGATCAATTTGAGTTTGAACCATTTGAAAAAATTTAACAAGCATTTTAACATCATTAGATGTTCTTTCTATAATACCATGCAAATTATCAATAGCTCTAGAGTTTTCCATTAGGTGATTTTGCACTCTCTTATTAAAATGATCTTGCTTGATAACATAATTATCAAATTCATTTAAACATTGATGAGGAAGTTTGTTATAGGGAATATCTCTACTATCAAAATATTGGAGAGAGTGTACCTCCATAGTGGGTGAGTGAGGGATTGCCTTACATAATTCTTCTATATGTGGAAGATTCTTCACATCTTCAGATTTAATACCCCTCTCTTTACGAGATTTCTTGGCTTCTCTCATTACTTCATCATTTAATTCAATCATTCCCCTCTTCTTGGGTGTTGGTGTTGGTGTTGATACTGGAGTAGGAGTCGGCTCAAGCTCAACCATAGTCCAATCATCATGATTTTGGCTTATTTTAGCCATTAATTCCTCAGCTTCTTCCGGAGTTCTTTGCCTGAAAACACAACCATCACAACTATCCAGGTATGTCCTAAATTCAACAGTTAGGCCATTATAAAATATATGAAGAAGTTTATTATCTTCTAGCTTATGCCCAGGTGTAGCTCTAACTAAAGAACAGAACCTTGCCCAAGATACAGGCAATTTCTCTTCTTCTAATTGCATGAAATTGAATATATTTTGTAAAGCAGGATGTTGAGCACTATCAGAAAAATATTTCTGAAAGAAAGCATTAACCAAACCAATAGGACTATCAATAGATACAGGAGACAAATTGTTAAACCAAGTTTTAGCTTCATCTTTTAATGAGAAAGGGAATATTTTAGTAACAAAATAGCTACATTTCTTAATATCATCAGAGAACAAACTACTCAAAAAGGAGAGCTCATTCATATGTTTCATAGCACTTTCATTTTCAGTACCACAAAAGGTTCTTTCTCAACAATAGAAATATAGGATAAATCAAGAGAGAAATCATAATCCTTGTCCCTAATATTAACGGGAGAAGTGGCAAACTTAGCATCAGGAGATAATTTATATTTAACAGCACGACTTTCAATAAGTCTCATAACAGCATCATCATCCTTCATAGTATATATTTCATCAATAAGATCATCATTAAGATCAACATAGGAATCATCTAAATCATCACTAGGATTCTCTATAAGCTCAGGTGAAACAGCAGGAGTAACAAGATTGTTATCAGGAGTTTCAGTGTTTGCAATATTTTTAGCTTTAGCAATAGTAGCATCTAATAAAGGACCGAGAGAACCACTCTCATCAAGCACAGTAGAAGAATCATCAAAAGTATTAGAAGTATTTTCAGATTCAGTAGAAGTAGCATGTGTAGCATGTGGTGGTGTAAGCAGCTTACTCATAACAGACGGTGAATCAAGAGCAACAGAGGTGTTCAAAGTTGTACCTCTTCTTGTAGTGGATGGTAATATAGGAAACACTCCATCACGAGTCTTACCCATGATGAATGATATCAGTAGATAATAATACTCTCCGGTGAGCTCGCAAATAAAGCTATGCTCCCCGGCAACGGCGCCAGAAAATAGTCTTGATGACCCACAAGTATAGGGGATCGCAACAGTCTTCGAGGGAAGTAAACCCCAAATTTATTGATTCGACACAAGGGGAGCAAAAGAATATTTGTGAGCCTTAACAAGTGAGATTTCAATTCACCTGCACATGAATGTACTTTTGTTCGTAGTGGTTTATCAGTAGTAACAATTTTATAGTAGCAGCGGTAGTGAAATAATAGCAGTAGTGGAATGAAAACAGCAGCAGTAGTGTTTGAAGTAAACAGCGGGATAATAAATTGTAGGCATAGGGATGGATGAACGGGCCTTGCATGATTGAGATAATTCAAATAATGATCAAGTCAAGGGCATTGCATATAAATATGATAAAGCATCCAAGCACTAAGTAACCATAGGCATGTGTTCCATAAATACTCGTACATGCTCGCAATGAGAACTTGCACAACATCTTTTGTCCTACCAGCCCGTTTTCAGCGGGGCCTCAAGGGAACTACTGGCAATTAAGGTGTTCCTTTTAATGGAACACCAGAGCAAATCATTAACACTCCGTGAACACATGTGATCCTCACATCACAGCCATCCCCTCTGGTTGTCCCAATTTATGTCACTTCGGGGCCTCGGGTTCCGGACAACAATGTGTGTAAACAACTTGCAGGTATGATCAACAAACAATAATTATCATCGTGATTCAATAACATGTTCAGATCTGAGATCATGGCACTCGGTCCCAAAGTGACAAGCATTAAGAATAACAAGTTGCAACAATGTCAATTGCACTAATAGAGGATACTAGGCACTATGCCCTAACAATCACGCCATTATTACATGAACGATCTCATCCAATCCGTACCATCCCCTTCAGCCTACAGCGGGGAATTACTCACGCATGGATGGGGAAAAAATGGATGGTCGATGGAGAGGCGTTGCTGATGACGATGGCGATGATCTCCTCCACTTCCCGTCCTGGCAGGGCGCCAGAACAGGAACTTCTGATCTCCGAATCGAGGTTCGGGACGGTGGCGGCGCTCTGTTGTGTTTCTGTGGAATATGACGAACCCCCTTGGGTTTTAGGGTTGGAGGCTACTTGTAGTCGAAAGGGGACTCCGAGGGGGGCTCTGGGGGGCCCACACCCTATGCTGGCGCGGCCTAGGGGGGACCGCGCCAGGGGAGTTGTAGAAGCCCCAGACCGGAGGGTCCAGAACCCCTCATATGCATTCATTCACGATCCCAGAATAACCAGTCGTGAACAACATACGTAGTTGGCATACAGAATACATCATCCATTACACGAATATTAGAGTCTTACATAAATGGTCACATGACCAAGTTCTTGACAACTGTCACGCAGGACAGGCATTCAAAATAAACACAGCGGAAGACGATAAGCATAGCGTAGTAGAACCCGAGTCACGCCTTAACCTACAGGCTGCTGACTGGGAGACGATCCTAATTCGCAGGGCCATCAGTGTAGAACTCCTCCTCGTAGAACTCTTCCTGAGGTGGCTCCTCATAGTCTGGCAAATAAATACCAGGGGCGAAACCAAATGAGTAAATTTGAATGTACTCAACAAGACATCCTTTATGAGCTTACAATTATGCATACATGCTTATTTGGTGGAGTGGGTAGGCCATACATATGGTTCAACTACCCATGACAGATAAAAGATTTATCATGGTTGATGTTTCAGGTTTAGTTCTTTGTGAAAGATCATTTAAAATAATGTAGTCTTTCTCTCGTAGATATCACATATCTCGGAGGTTTTATAAGATTTGTTTTTAGAAAAGAAAGTTTTCTTTTCAGAAACTTTTAGCAGTAATTTCCTTCTCATCCGTATCTCGCAGATACCAAGTCATTCCTCCTTAGTACCTCGCAGGTACAAAGCTTTCCTTCAAAACCTCTTTTGAAAAATTGACACAATACTAGCTACATGGCCATTCAACCGTCCATATCCGAGGACGCGGCTATTTCGAAATAGTTTTACTCTGCAGAGGTGTACACATTTCCACTAGATCCAGAATCCGCCATGAAAACAACCATGGACTGTTCCCAACCTATGAGAACATCAGATAACTGATCTTGACTATCCACTATGTACAAGCTAGTACATGACTATCTCTTAGATTGGGTTGATCCTTCCCGGCAAGCCGTGTCGCACACCGCCCAGACAGAAGACCCAAGTGCTGCATCCGGAGGGAAAATTAATCCCACACTTTAGATGTCCCGTATTCTCACTACTAGCGACATTTCGGTTCGGAGGATCCAATCCCCTATAGCACTTGAGATAGCACACATACTAACCCTAACAAGTTTTTAATCAAGCCCCTTACCCATGTTGGGGTAAAATGGCAGTACGATAATGGTTGTCCAGCGAAGACTAGGTTATGTGTCTTTTGTAAACATTTCTCAAACTTTCCAAACATGGCATCCTTCCGGTAGACAGGGTCTCACCCTTCCTCCGGAGTTTTTCTTCCATAAGGCATTTGTTTACAAAAACACATTTTATTTAGTTCATTTAAGAACTCAAGTTTTAATTTGGTGAATGGTATTTATATACCATTTGGTGGCTAAGGGCTTGGTAATACCAAGTTGACTATTAATATGATTCCTTCTTCTAGTAATATTAATAGTAGTAGTATTCACAACAAAAATAGTTTTGAGAGTATAGTTTTGTGAAAACTTCAGAAGTGAAAAGCATGCATGATAGATAATGATAAGTATTTATACAGAAAGCATTAGGATGGCTTGCCTTGGTACAAGTGATGGTCCTGGTCCTGAAAGTAACAGGAGTTGCAATACCCCTCTTTAGCAAATCCTCCTTCCTCGTTTTGTATCGTCGTAAAGTAAAAATAAAGGCACACTTTCAGAACCAACCAAGGCAAACAATGCTACAAGTGATACATACAGCAAGCAATTAAAATGTATCACTCAAAGTACTCAACTTTCTCCTAAGAAAAAAAATGGCATAAAAACTATAGTGGGAAAATCTGCTTTTTCGTAGTGTTTATGTGTGGCCAAACTCAATGATTCTTAGTTGAGAGCACCATGGACCAGTGGGGTAAAACACATGTTACTAGACAGTAGGGTGTCACATAAAACACAATTTGATGTCTAAAAACTCCCCTAACATTCTCTATGGCAAGCACAAATAATAAGCTAAATTATGCAAGTGGTGAAAAAGGCTTATGACAAGAAGTCAAGCTCATTATCCACCATGATACAAAAATACCAGTGGGTGTTCCACTAGCATAATGCTCATAAATAGGTTATTAAGCCTCTGGTCACATTTATAAAAGTGCTCAAAACAAACAAACTAGCTCCAAAAACTCCTACTCATACTAGTAGAAACTTTGGAAAAATGCTAGACTAGTTTATACTACACTTGTTAATTTTATGCACAAGTGTGCAAACTAATAGAGGAAAAAATACTCCTCTAATCAGTACCAAAATGCTACTGGATCCCACAAAACAAAATAAAAAGTCTAGCTATTTACCAAGGAAAAACTAGGCTAAAATGCTACACATGTGAGAGAATTTAATTCTAGGCACCCAAGTGTTACTCATGATTTTATACTACTTAAGGGGGAAAATAACAGAGGTTAAAACACTAAGATAACAATGCCACAAGGAAATTCCATCCTCTGTTTTCAACCACAAAGATTCATATTTTTCCCTAGTGGAAAACAAGACAAAAAGGCATGCATGGATATTCTAGTATGAAAACTAGACTTAAGCCATGCTATTTAAATCTATTCTAAACACAAGCACCAAGTAACCAGAGGTGCTATAACCAAAATAACAGTACCTAAATGGTACTGGTTCCATGAAAATTAATATAGCAATAAACCTAATAAACATTCAAAAATCTACTCAAAAACTTAGGTAGAAAATTAAGCTATGAGCAAGATATATGCATGGAAAATAATTCTAAAAATTCTACCACTCAAACCATTTATTCTAACATGTTCATATAACTTGTAAACATCATAACCACATGGAAAACAACATTACAAGCCAGAAAACATCATTTTCACATCACAACATGAACATATAAAACATTCCTAGGCCAAAAGCTAGCACATAACATTCTGCCAGAAAAAAAATGCTATTTTCTAATTAACAGGGAAATGCCCGAATGGGCCAGATTCGCTGCGCCTGGCCCAACTAGCGCCTAGGCTAGCCCAGCCACGCGCGCGCGGGGGCGAAGGGCGCGGGAAGCGACGCGTTCAAGCGTGGCCGTTGATCTCGCGATCAACGGCCCGCGTCTTTTCTTCCTCCTCCCCTCTCCCTCTCTCTCACCGGCGACAAACACCTCGCGGGCGTGCATGGCGCGGGCTCGCTGCTCCTCTAGGGGTGCTACGAAGCGGCGAGTGGTGGCGGTGGTGTCGTGGAGTGCTGGTGGCGCGATGACGGCGACGTTCGTTTCCTCCACGGCGTGCTCCTCTCTGCGACGGCGCGGCGGACACGGCGGCGATGGCGGGGGCGTTCCTGCAAGCAAACGGGTCGGGGAGGGTGTCAGGGAGGTGGCCAGGTTTACGGGGAGCACATGCGTGCGAAAAAGGTAAGCCCTCACGCACGGGATTGCTCGAGACGTCGGGGTAGATCTCTCGGTGGCCGGCGGCGAAAAACTGCCCGTGCTCCTCGCACACGGCGAGGCACGGGTTGGTGTCTCGGGGGCGGTGTAGTGGAGGTGTGGTGAGTGTTATGGCGAGACGGCGTGGCTTGGATGGCTTTGTAGCCGCGAGGCTAGGGTGGGTGCTCTCGGGTGGCATGTGCGTGCGCGTGTTGGCACGCAGAGAGGTGGGGGGCCGTTTTCTTCGTGCTCTCCCGAGCCAGGGGCGGTGCATTAGGGCACTAGTGCCAATAGTGCAGCTAGATTAGCTTAGGCATGTGGAAAAACGGTTGCCACTTGCTCCTCTCTCTCTCAGCTCACACACATCCCGAGCCTCTCTTCTCTCCCTTATTCCTTCCAAGCTAAGGCACCTCTAGGGCCAGCAAGCACATGGGGTTACAGAGGGATCCAAGGCAATAACATTAGACACCAATTTCACTTAAAACCATGAAGAAATGGCCTAGTTCTGTTGTTTTTCTGCTAAATGTTTAAATAGGAAATAAATTCCCAAAGCTATTTAAATCCAAACCAAAGTGTTTCCTTGGTCAAGACATGACTAAATAATGCTATCATGAGTGAATCAAGCATTCCCCAAAATTTGAGAAGAAAAATCTTAGGGTTTCCAGTTGAAACACATCAGGCAGGAAATAATAAATCATCAGGGAAAATCCTCACATGAGTGCAAGGAAACACACCACTTATATTGCATAGATAAACATGACTACACAAACATGTTGTCCACTTAATTGTCTTACAAAAGTCTTAAGAGGCTTGCTAAATTAATATTTAACAAATGCTTAAAAACAGGGGTGTGACAGGAGTGTGACCACCCTGTGGCTCCTCTCCTGGCCCCCTTCTGACTCCCGGGGTCTTCCGGGGTGAAAACACCAATGGGGTCTTTTCTGGGCAATTTCCCGAAAGTTGATTTTTCTTCAACAAAACAAGACACCAAAGTAATTCCGCTGGAAACAGCGTTAGTCCGTGTTAGTTGTATTCAAAACACACAAGTTTAGAGGAAAACAATAAGAAAAGTGTTCGGGAAAGGACATACGTTTTCGACATATCAGTCGGTATCATAGCCGCAGTGTTAGAACTTGAAGTTTTCGGGAAGGGGTCTTAGTGTTACGCCTGATCCAGAAAAGGATGGGACAAACAAGTTAAGTCCGCCATGGGAAGGACCGTTTGCGGTAAGCAAGAAACTACACAATGGATCATATTACCTCATTGACATGCGTGATGCTGATAAATCGCGAACATCTGAGGAAGAAACTGGAAAACCTTGGAACATAGCCCAGTTGAGACCATATTATACATAGGATCATCGTAATCACTATGTTATAGTTGCAATAAAGGAAAGACTTGGAAAATCTAAGTTATTGCGATCTGTTCCATAAATTTATCATTCTTACAGGGAGTTGAATTTTTCTTATATGATTACTTGGGGGCTGATGCGAGAGCACAGTCTATATGTCAAGAATCTAGCATACGCCAAACTATATTGGTTATACTTGCCTGCTAGTCAGTGGTTACACGCAATTTTATGACCTAGATGTTTAACCTGGGCGAGTCAATCATGTTATAACACAGCAAAACCGGGTTATTATGACCCTAAACTTGCCAGAGTTAGAAACACTAGAATATATCATGCGATAAACCGGCTAAGTTAGATAGCAAAGAAAAACCAAGTCAAGTTATATTTCGATTACAAATCAAAGATGTTGCAAACTTACGAATAAGAGGTAACCCGGATTTTTTTGCATACTTAGCAAGAAAATAGAGCTAAAAATAAAGCAGTTTATCTAGCCTATTACAAACCCATCAGGGTTGAGTTATTCTTGAATGAACTAAATGTTCATTCTGCAACGGACTTTCCCTTATGTTGGGTATCATCTAACCTGGCGCCAGAATCCGGGTCTTGTGCTCCCGGGTGTTCCTCATCATCAACTTGCAAGTTTCCTGCTTCTTCAAGATGAGCAATGGAAACGTACTTCCACTCCAACTGAGCGAAAGCATCATTGGTGTCCTCCGGTTCATATAAGGGACGAGGTGGAGCAGAAATCAAAGGAGTGATAGATTGAGGCACACCAGATGAAGAGGCTACGGAAAGCTTGCTCTTCTGCGGAGCTTGGCGGACGGCAGCTACAACTTGAGGACAGAAAGCCGGTTTGCGCTCACCTGAGGAAGTATAACCCGGACAGAGTTCCTTCAGCTTTACTTTTCCTGCAATGGAGCAACCTTGGAACCGACACTACTTTTCGATCTTCGCAAAGTCCTTCCTCTCATATTTGGTCCTATCTGCTCGATACTCTGGGAAACCTCTAACTAGGAGATCCGGATTCAGTTGCGGGTGATTTTCTTTGGCTAGGGACATCACCTTGATGGCTCCACGATGATAGGCTGAAATTTTGTGTTCTTTTATCCATTGTGGAACTTGAGTCAGTTCCACAAGCATATCATGGAGTTTTCTAGGTGCATTGTCCTAGTTCCTGTCAACTTTGATGCATTCCCCTCCTCCAACATATAACTGCCGGATTAAGGTGAATATAGCCTTCAATTTCATGTACGGAAGCTGGAGGTTATTACCTTGCATTCTAGATGTCAATCACAATAGCACGTTGTTCAGAAAGCGGATTATTATAGCCAGGCAAAGGATATCATGAACCGGAAAGAAGGGCATAAATATGATGCATATGGAGCAAACTTACCAAATACATTGCAAGTAATTTCTCCTAGCAGATCCTTCACCTTGGCGAAATTGCTCCGGATTTCCTCTAGCTCCTTTTCAGCATTTTATGCCCTCTCAATAAGAGTCTTTTCCCGGGTCTCAAAATTTTGCTGAAGAACAGGCAAGGTTTTGTTCGCTTCTATAACTTGTTTCTACAGGTGTTGCTGCAGAGTTTTTGCCTCTTCAGTTTTCTGAGCCTCTTGTGCTAGCAGGCTCTTCAGATTTGAAATCTCCTATTGCGAGGAAGATTCAAGACTCTGCATTATTGTTGGTTACATAAAAACATAGGTTATAAACAAATTCAAGGTATAAGTTGAGGAAATTCCGGGTTCTAAACATAACCCGGAAGTTTGGGAGCTTGCAAAGATTTCTAGCCTACTCGAGAATATGTTCAAGTCCCGAGAAGCTGCAGGCTTGCAACCCGACACTTGGGGATACACAATTTCAGTTTTAGAAAGTTGTTTGTCAGATATGATTAAGCCCCGAGTTGTTGCAGGCGTGCAAACCGTCCCTTGGGGGCTACAATATTTCAGTTTGAATTTAAATTACTAAGTGTAAAAGCATAACAATTCCCGGTTCACAATAAATTTGTAAACCAGCCCTTTGGGGCTACATCATTTCAGTTCAAATTCAACGATAATCTTCAAGTTCATTCTAAAGATATAAACTGGAAGATTGAGGGCTACAGGTTATGACCGACAAGGTTACCTCGTATTTCTTCTTCAGGAAATCAATGATCCCATCTGCACGACGCCGGTTCTCACCAAGTTCTTGAACCAGAGTGTTGAAATCCTGGCCTTTAATGTTAAGCTTGGAAGGAGCTGCTTTTTCTTCTGGAACTGTTTTCAAATCTTCCATGACTTTGGACAACACTGTTGAAGTCCCAACAGTTTTCACTGGCTGAGAACCGGTAATCTCCACTGCTGGGTCTGATATATTCATGTCATCAACAAGAGGATCATTATTCGGAGTGTTATCAACTGGATTCACCTCTTGGTTATTGGCCTGGGCGGGGTCATCGATAAGACCCGGTGAGTGAGCAGTCGGTTCTTCTTGAGTCTCTTCAGAAACTTTCTCTTCTAAGTTTGTAGCAGGAGCATCGGTTGAAAGAGGAGTAACCTTTAGCATAGTCTGCGCCCTGCAAGAAATGGTTATGATTATGAAAGGTTATAAACCGGACAGACAAGAAATGGTTATGATTATGAATCAAAAATTGAAAGGCTAACTTAACCAGAGTTAATAGAGAATTCACTAGCTCCGCTGTAGTGGGAGGAGCCGGAATTGGGGGGATCTGAATTAAAAGGACGACTCAACTCAGGCCTGATTTTCCCTGCCAAAGGGTTTGAAGGGGTAGGCGAAACTCGAGCCTTGGCAACCCAGCGGAGAGGAGTTTTCTCAGGCAAACCTGCTTCTAAGTCACTTGACTAGGAGCTATGGGTCCTCCTTCTCTTGCCGGTATCTTTGTCATCATGCGTTTTCTCCATATGTAAGGATGGGTTCAAGGGGTTTTTGGACGGTCTAGAAATAGGCACCTTTGCAACGGCTTGCCGGGTCCTCTTATTGCCCACTGATTTATGTAGACACACGTTCCTTGGGAGACCCCAAGAGGAAGGTATGAAGAGTGCAGCAGCCAGTTTCCCTCAAAAAAGAAACCAAGGTTGAATCGACCAGTAGGAGGAAGGAGTAACTTCAGAAGGTGAAGCAGCTGAGATGTCAGGGTGCACTACCAGTTCAGAAGCAACGTGGAACCTGCACAACACAATCAAATCACTTTGCCCCAACGAAGCAGTGAGGTTGTCAATCTCACCGTTTTGCTGAACACAAGGAGGTTAAAGGTATGTTGTGGAAAACAGTAGGAACAGTATGAGAGCAGTATGAAAGCAGTAGGTGTTTATCAGTATGAGGAAAAAGGACCGGGGTCCACAGTTCACTAGTGGTGTCTCTCCGAGAAAGATAAATAACATGTGTGGTGAACAAATTATAGTTGGGCAATTGACAGAAATGAAGGCTGCACCGTAGTTCATATAAAAGACATAAACATTACTATGTGATTCATGCCGGCGTTACAACAAGATACATACACCGTTATCCAACTGCATTTATGACTAAAAATCCTCCCTTCGAATATCATCCGAACAAACTTTGGGTCTTAAGTTGCAAGCAACAGATAATCACAGTAAGAAAAGTGTGTAATGTAAACAATAACATCATCCTTAGACAAAGAATTGTTGTTTTCTCCCTAATGGCAACATCACATCCTCCATCTGTCACGTTTGTCACTCGAGCACAAATAAAAAGGAGGCATGAACCCAATATCGAGCATAAATACTCCCTCTTGGAGTTACTAGCATCTACTTGGCCAGAGCATCTACTAACAACGTAGAGCATGCAAGATCATAAATAACATAAGCATGAAGATAACATGATAGATTGATAATCAGAACACATAGCATTCAACATGATGGGTATGTTCCATAGAAAACAAAAAATTTCCTACGCGCGATAAACCCGAATGGCCAAGATCTAATCTATGAGATGAAAGGCAACAGGAAGAAAGAGAGTCTTGAGGTAACATACCTTTAAAGACTCAAAGTGGTACGAGATAAAATCTCGTTGTTGGCGTAGTCTTACTCACGCCGATCCCGAGCAAGAAGAAGTGCACTGCAATCCGGCGGTGCCTCCGTAATCGGTCACACGTTCAGCTTGATGAAGACTTTCGTTCCCTCGATCCAGCGGGTAGCGGAAGTAGAGGATCCCCCCCCCCCACCGGAACTCCAGCGGCACGACGACGTGGTGGTGGTGAAGAATCCCACGGTCAGGGCTTCGCCAAGCCGGAGACCATGGAATGGAGCAGCGGGTCGAGGGAAAAGGAAGTGGGCAAATGTGTGGAGAAGAGGGATCTCTCACCCTCCTTTTATAGGGGAGGGGGAGGAAGCCCAAGGGGGGTGCGGCCAGCCATGGGTGCCCCCACCTCTTCCCCTCTACATGTGAGTGGAAGCCCCACTCACACTCACTCATGCTCCCTTAATTTTCCACTTAGAAAATCCAAAGGTTTTTCTTTAATAAATAAATAAAACATATTTATTTCTTTATTTATATTTGTTAATTCCATAACAAACATTTGCATGTAGCACCTCGTATCATTTGTTAATTCTATTAACAACCATTCGACGAAAAACCCCTTCAACTATTTCAATTTTTCCCAAAACAATTTCGGAGCTGCTCAAATCATTCTTCGGTATTCTATATCCTCTCAAACGCTTCATCGAACCTTAAGTCTGTCACCCTACGATTCTTGAATAATATAGACATGATCGAGACTCCTCTCCGATCAATAATCAACAGCGGGATCTGGAGATCCGTGATGACTCCTATATATTCAACAATGACTCTCGTGATCGTGTGAACCTTTCATCGTCGTAACGATTTCCCTTTGTCTCGCGATATTTTACTTGTCCGAGATCCGATCATTGGTATCAACCATACCTTGTTCGATCTCATTACCTAACAAGTACTCTTTTCTCGTTCCCGTGATATAACATCCTTGTGATCATATCACGTGCTTGCAAGCGGTGTCGATGTGATATCACCGAGAGGGCCCTCAGTATATCTCTCTGTCATATTGGATGGACAAATCTCACTCTTGATCCATGAGCTTCAACAAACACTTTCTGAATACCTAACGCCACCTTTATAGTCACCCTTTTACGGTGTGACGTTCGATGTCATCAAAGTATTCTTTCAGTATTAGTGATTAACATGATCTAATGGTCTAAGGAACAATGTTACTCCGAATGTAAGACATAATAACATAACTAAATGACTTGATCGTATTGTTATACTTAGTTAGGGTCTAAGTTCATCACGTCATTCTCCTAATGAAATGACCCCGTTATTAACAACATCCAATGTCTATGATCAGGAAACCTTGATCATTTGTTAATCAACGAGCTAGTTAAAAGAGAGGCTTCACTAGGAACGTTGGTTTGTTTATTAATCACACATGTATTAACGTTTCCGGTTAATACAATTCTAGCCTGCGAAATAAACATCTATCATAAACAAGGAATAACATAATAAACACTTTATTATTGCCTCTCGAGCATGTTCTCTTCACAACATTCATCAGATCCCAGCAAACACAACATGTAGCATTACATAAAGATGATCTTGATCATGTTAGGCAGCTCACAAGATCTAAACATGAGGCACAAAGTGGAGAGAACGACCATCTAGCTACTGCTATGGACCCGTAGTCCAGGGATGATCTACTCACACATCACTTCGGAGGAGGGCATGGTGGTGTAGACTCCTCCGGTTATGATTTCCCTCTCCGGCAGGGTGCCGAGGAGAGCTCCAGAACACTACCGATCTCGGGATGACGGTGACGGCGGCCTCAGGTGTTTCTCGGTAAAAGTGGTATATCTTTAGGGTTTACGCCTGGGGGGGTTATATAGGCGAAAGGGCAGAGGCGGTGGAGGCTCAAGGGCCCCACACCACCCCCTGGCGCGGCCAAGGGGGGCGTGCCACCCTATGGTGTGGGCCACCTGAAGCCCCCCTCCGAGTCTCTTCGGGACTCCGCGGAACCTCCGGGATTTCTAAGACTTCCGGTCTACAAATTTTCCAATTCCGAGAATTCCAGAACAACTTTTCTGAAACTAAAAACAGCAGAAAACAGGGAACTGGCTCTATGCCATCTTGTCAATATGTTAGTCCGGAAAATCGATAAAAATGACATAAAGTGTATAGCAAACATGTGAGAAACAATAAGAAAACAACATGGAACATCAGAAATTAAGGATACGTTTATGACGTATCAATATCCCAAAGCTTAGTTCCTACTCGTCCTCGAGTAGCTAAACGATAAAAACACAATAATTTATGAGGTGACATGCTACCAACATAAACTTTATCATCAATAATGTAAAAGCATAAGTAAGTTGAGTTCATAGAACTTTAACACAAGCATGATAAAGAAAACTTTAATAATAAAGCATAGCAATCACTTTGCATCATGATAAGTAACTCAAATAAAAGATTATGAATAACAATGCAAAGAAATATATATGTTTGTTTCAAGTATAGAGAAATCATGTCAAAGTGATATTTCGCTAGTTCTTAAGAGTGGGGAAAAACATAAATGTCATGACACCTTCAAAGTTCATGAGGAAGACTAGAACAAATAATCAGAGAACTAGCAATAACACATCATGAATCAATTAATAATGTTTCTGGGACAAATGCACATAAAACTCAGAATGAAAAAAATGCTCTCTCAACTGTGCATAAAGTTAGAAGATGGAGACTCAACATAAAAGTAAGAGCAAGGCCCTTTGCAGAGGGAAGCATGGATCACTCATGTGCTAGAGATTTTATTTTATTAAACATAGGTATGAAAACTTGACACTCATCCCAGCCATCTTTCACAAACCATGGCTAACTGAATCTTCGGGTGCGAGCCAACATTCACATACCTAGGAGGATTGTCTATATTTTAAGAGAGGTCTATGCTTATGTCAATGAATGGTAAACATAAAATAAAGTACCTCACAAGCCAACTAGACTTCAGAAGAGCAGCTCCCATAGAAGGACACATCTGGGTAGAAGCTCATCCCCCTTTCTCTTTTGTTTACACAATTATGCTTTGACTGATAAATAAGGGGCAAAAATAGTGAAGAGAACTTGTGTTATTAATTTGGGGTTGGGCACCCCGCTGTCAGCTCTTCTATCATTGGATAAGAGGATGAAGCCACTAGTCCAGGGTGTGAAAGTCCAATTAATAAGTGAGATAAATATTCTCTATTTACGTCCTCATGAGCTAAAACAGGAGCACAAAACAGGAGTAATTTTGAAAGTTTTAAAGCTAACACATGAGCAATTTACTTTGGAGTGGCGGTTAAATACCACATGTAGGTAGGTATGGTGGAGACAGTGGGAAAACTTTGGTTTTTGGGATTTGGATGCACGAGTAGAGCTCATACTCAGTACAGGTGGAGGCTAGCAAAAGACTGGGAGGAACAAATCAAGAGAGCATAAGATCCATAATCATGCATAGCGACATAAACATCATTAATCAAAGCATAAGTGGTACCACAAGTTCAAACAATAAATGATCATAGAGGATATTTGTGACTGGTTCATAGTCATAAACATGGTTTGAGCATGCGCCAAGTCAACGAAATAAAACATCCAAAGGAGAACACCACAATTTTATGCTTCAATATGACTAGAAGAACTCATGATTCTTTCAATGCCACATTAAACACTCTCAGCTATTTGAGGCTAATCATGCTACTCAATAACAACAGGGCTTTAAAACTAAAATAACATCTAGCATGATATGAAAAAGTTGTAGCCACAGTCTATATAAGCTTCTACTTGCACCGTTAAAAATTCTACCTCAAGCAGCAATTTATTTTCCCAACAAGCACCATACAAATCATGCTTTAACAAAAATTCTCTAAATGCTACAACAAGAAAACATGAGAGGACTCACATAATACAACCAAAACTAACAACCCTAATAAGAGATGCAATGAAAACAAGAACTAAACAGATATTTTTGCAGCAACTAGAAGAAAAACTATGAATACTAGTATAGCGAGTAATCAAATGAAAAATAGGATCGTATATCTCTCCCAAACACAGAATGCTAGGATCCAACTATATTATTGTAGCAAGGAAAACAAAATAAAACAAAGTAAAATGAAAGAACAACAATCAGACATTCCAAGTAAACTTCATATGATGTGACCGAATACAAATATATTTTCACGAGAAGTGAACTGATAGATAGTCATGAAGAAGGGAACGCCTTGGGCATCCCCAAGATTAAATGGTTGAGTCTTCTAAAAATATTCTTGGATGAACCACGGGGGCATCCCCAAGCTGTAACAGCCCTACTTTGTAATAAAGTTGTGTTGTGTGTTGTGTACATGGCATACATGCATGGAAAATGTTGGTAAATTTTTTTCATTTGAAAATAACAAGTGAAATGACAAAAATCAATTAAACAAGCAACCCACAAAGTTGTTCTAAAAAGATTTTCAAATTTAACAAAACAAGTGATGGAAGTGTGGAAAATTTGAAGAGCTTTCCAAAAGTTATTTTTGTCAAACAAGCAACCCACAGGTTTTGTTTTAAGTGGAGAAGGGCATATTTCTAAAATCCAGATTCTCCAGGGGGTTATCCGCAAATTTCTTTTCTTTTTCCCTTTCCTTCTTCCTCTCCAGCTAGAAGGACGCCGAGGGCGGCGAGGTGGCCCCTGCCACCTCCTGCTACCCTTTCCGCGGGGATGAGGACGCAGGGAGGCGTCCCAGTCCTTCCTTCCCCTCGCATAAGCCCCACCTCGAGCCCTCCCTCTCTCTCTGTCCTGAGTGCACCCGAAACCCTAGCCCTGCTGTGATCCCTCGCCGTCGGCGATTTAAGCCTTCCCGCGCCGTCTCGACTAGCTCAGAAGGTTCCCCTTCGTCCCCTCGACCTCCACGAGCGAGAAGGACATAGGAGGTGGCCGGAGACTTGGGGATTTGGCCGTCTTCTCCGCGGACGGCCGAGCTCCGCCGTGAGCCATTGTTGCCGCTCCTCACCTCCCTCTGTCCCGCCGACCTCTCCATCGTTTCCTCAGTGAGCCCTGCTCCCTCCCGGTACCTTCCTCGTCTCCTCTCGTGGTCGATAACGGCGTTTTCGCCGGAGACCGTGGCCGCCACCGACTTCCCATACACGGCGGCTCACTGCCGGTGACCCTACCGGGGAGGCACCACCACCTTTAGATGCCTCTAGGAGGCAGTTCGAAAGAGCATACGCACGCTGGTGGGGGTGTGGTGGTTCGCCGTCGGCGACCACTCTCTGTGTCGGCCGGCCATCCGCTGTCGTCATGCTGACGTCAGCGTGACATCGGCCTGGACCCCACCTGTCGGTTTTAAATGAAAACATTTAATAAAAATAATTTTTAATTAACACGTGGGCCCCACCTTTTATAATTACAGAAATGAATTAAAATTTTAATAATTAATACACCTATTTCTTTAACTCATAAAAATATGAAAAATACACAGTTTTGTTCAGAAAATGATTTCCAACCCAAATATGTCACTTTCATACATGTTCAAACCTTAATTTTGGACATTATTTAAATGTAATTAAATCATTTTAAAAATAGATAAAATAAGTTTTAATTCAATAAAATTAGAAAAATACAAGTTATATACAAAAATGCTCAAAATGATAAATGCAATCAATTTATGATGTTTTCAAACCCTTTTGAGCAATTAAAAGTGTACTCACTTTTGGAATCACCCGAAGGGCCCTCCTGGGTCTATTTCGGGGCTAAGTTCAGTAAAAATGCTTAACCATCCTATGAACCATAGCAAACCGTTGAACATGTTTAGGTCTTTTATCAAAGTGCATTAACTTTGTCACGCATACATATTGTGAATTGCATCGATTCCATGTGTTGATTGTTTCTTTTCCGGTATTTGCTTCTTATCGGTAGAACGTTGCCCGATGAGAAGATCAACAACTCCAGTGACGAATACTTGATCTTAACCGACAACTCAAGAACTTATCCAGAAGATCTATCTATTCGGTTTTCTGTTAAGCAAGGCAAGCTAACCTCTTATCTTCTCATATAAGTTTTCCAACGACTTTTGGTTCTCGTACTTTGCATTCAGTTCCAAAGTATTTGGTGTCTGTAGGTAGTGTTCTCCTATACTCTGTATAGCCTACATACGCTCATCCACTGCTCCTAGCCACCTAGATTTGATTGTGCGCATCGCTAGAGCCTTGTAGATGATGTGCTTAGTTTTGTATACTTTCTTAGCTCTACTCTATCCGGTTGATGAATCAGAGTTGCGGATGAATCTAGTATGGCAGGATAACGTGAAAATATGAGCTATGTGTGTTTAACCTGACTAAGGCTTGGATAGAAGGCCACTTGGGAAGTGGTTGTTTGTCCTATATTTGCCAACCCTAGGACTAAGGTTTCAGGCGGAAGCCAAGACTAAGCGTGCAACCACTCGTGGGGTCGAAGTAACCGCGGTCGACTAACTAACTTGTTTGGCCACATCTATGGGTCACATAGTTTGAGAGTTCCATTCGGAAACGCAAATAAAACTTTCAAACGTTTTGGAAAAATGCTCCGCCTAGGGCGTGACCAGGGCCAATTGATGGACGTACACGGATCTTGACCGCGCCTCATAGAGTCAGGTGCCGTCAGGAGGATGGCCAACTCCCTGTTGACGGGGTGGCCCTGTCTTGGGTTTACTCATGGATATGGTTGGGTAAGGTAAAGGTCGTGGCCAACCACCCTCTGACGCGCTCCCCTTTGAAGAGCGTTACCGCGTGGTGTTAAGAGTCGGTTGGTACGTGTGGGTAAAGTGTACATCCCTGCAGGGCAATCTTTTCGAAAAGCCGTGTCCACGGTTATTGACGACTTGGTGAATGCAAAGACCATAGATAACTTTAACATGACGTAAAATATGTTGGCAATGAATGAGGGGTGCCTCCTCGGAGATGCCGAGAGGGGTGATCCTTGTATCAAGTGAGATGCTGGGAAATGAGGTTGGTGGATTGAAGATGATGATTACAGGAGTTGCGTCCTTTCTCATTTGTTTTGAAAACACTCCATGAGACGTGCTATTCTTCCTCGATTTGGAAAAAAAATCTTCCTTTACGCAAATTAACCTTCATAAAACACTTTATGAAAACAGCAGGTATATAATAGGTTAACTAAGTCTTGTTGAGTACCTCCAGTACTTAGGTTTGCTTACTTTTGGTTCAGGTGAAGATGTCACATCGGTGGTGATTCAATGTGGACATCGACGAATAGTTTGGGATTCCCAGGTAGCAGCCTGGAATTTATGGGCTGGGACGTCGCTTTATGTTGCGGCCTTTTCGGTTCTTGTTGTTTAGCAACATAGTTTTCCTTCCGTTGTCTGATGTAATGTTGGGTCATGTGACCTCTGTTTGTACAACTACTATAGTAACACCTGTTTAATACAGCTTCCATGACTAGAGTACTGCTTTGATCGGTTGTTGGTTTCGAGCTTATTGTTATACAATTTTGGCTATGTCTTCGTAGTTGTCGCAGTCGAGGGGTTGTGGATCCGATGATCCATGTCCGAGCACGCCTGTCGATGTGATTTAGCCTGGGGCTTGGTAATCCCAGAACCCTCGATTGTTGTTGCACTTCCTAGACACATAGCATCTCTGTATAGCTTTGGCCCCGTTCCTTCAGTTTCATCCGACTCGTGGACCCTTGGTTATGCATAGTTGGTTATGATAAGCATGGACACAAGGAGTAGTAGTACCGAGGTGATCCGACCTGCGTGCCGATGAATCCGGTCTGCCTGCCGTTGTTTGTTGCGGCCGGGGCTGGTAACACTAAATCCCTTGTGGGTCCATGACTAGGAGCACACAACAGTATGAGAGCAGGACTGCATGTAGGAAACCCTTGCTATTGGTCGATGTTGAGTCTAGTGTTTGCAAAAACTATTTTGAACTTGCGAATGAATTGTGAAAACCTTCTTATGAACTCTTTTTACTCCTTATCTGGTGTCACTCCAACTCTTAGTCATCTTATCTCAATTGATTTGAAAAGGTGTTCCTCTCCTCTGTTACCTTCAAAACTAGGATCTAAATCGTTGGGTGTTTTCTTTCCGGTACTCCGTGTCAGGTTGCTAACCTCTCAAGTTTTGACTAACTCAACTCATACGATCTATCAATTCCATATCCGGGGTTGCATCTATGTGTGATTCCCCGGTTGTTCGTTTAGGCGATGTGGCTTGTTTCTTCCACATAATGTCATGTGTCTTGCCTCCGTTGAACTATCATGTACCATTCCGTTGTTTTCTTCTTTCATGAATGTGTTGTTCATGGTTCCTCTCCTTTTTACTCAGGTTGTCCGGTGGTACTCGTAGACGTCGTGGACATAATCCGCCTGAGGCAGAAGTTCCGCATTTTCCCACAATGGCACAGGTTCTTCAGAATATCGAGACCAACCGCCTGAGAAATGAACATCTCCTTGAATGTGTGGCACAGAATACTGAATGTCGCGCTGAAGGTATTACACTTGGGAGTTTTCTCAAAGCTCAGCCTACTACCTTTGTTGATTCCAAGGAGCCCCTGGATGCTGATGACTGGCTCCGTACAATCGAGCGCAAGTTTGTTGCTCTCCATGTCCAAGATAATGATCGTGTGAACTTCGCCACCTACAAGCTAGAAGGTGCTGCTGGTGCTTGGCGGGAAGGTTTCTTGGCGTTGCAGGCGCCAAGACATGAGGACACCTGGGCAGAGTTCCGTATTGCGTTCCGTGATGCTTATATTCCAAAGGAAATCATGGACATTAAAAGGAAGGAATTCCTTGATCTCGCTCAGGGCAACATGGACGTTGAACCTTACGGGCGAGAATTCACCTGTTTGGATATCAGAAATGATGAGGACAAGCAGGAACTGTTTCGGAAGGGTCTGAATCCAACCGTCCGTTAAGAGTTGCTTCCTTTCAAGTTCCATAGTTTCCAGAAGTTGTATAATCAGGCTATTACCCTTGAATATGGCAGAAAGGAGATGAAGACTGCGGTAAAACGGGATATTGATAACACTCGTGTGTCTTCCTCTGGCTCCAAGAAGCGCCATGTGTTCATACCATACATTGTTATTCCTAGAGCCTCGTTCACACCCAATTTTGCGGGATGCGTTCCTGGTCCGCCTCCATCAGTTGCTAAACCACCTGACTCTCCGTGTTTCAAGTGTGGTCAGCCGGGTCATCTTTCTCGAGAGTGTTTTCAGAAGAAAATTGGTCGTGGAGTTCCTCCGCCTAAGAAAAATGTGAAGAACACTGATACTATACATGATTTTTTAACACATGTTACACTTAAGAAGGCTCAAGATGATCCAAGCGTTCTTTGGAGTACAATTCGAGTTAACTCCATTCTGGCTACAGTGTTGTTTGACTCTGGAGCATCCCTTACCTTTATGTCAGAAAAGTTCGCTGAAATGCATGGGATACCTTTCCAAAAGATGTCAAAATCCTTGGTGGTCCAGTCCCCATGGCTTAACTGGCGAACCACGATGGTTACCCCAGAGCTCATAATTGATATAGGGTATCGGTTGTTCCCTACTGCATTGTTTGCCTTAAAGTCAACTGACATTGATGTCATTCTAGGAATGGATTGGCTCAAAAGGTTTGGAGCTGTAATTGACTGCGCAGACAAGTCTATCGTTTTGACAGATCCTTTTGGTGCTAGTGTGAAATGTTGGACGTGTGCAGATCTAGCTCCGTCAGCGTGCCATCAACTCTCACCTGAGTCACAACTATACTCAATGCAACATGACTACCCTCCTGAAATTTACGATTTACCTATAGTCAGTGGGTTCCCTGATGTGTTCCCTGAAGAGTTACCAGGCATGCCACCTGATCGAAGTGTGGAATTTGTCATCGAACTAGTCCCTGGCACCACTCCTACGTCCAAAAGACCTTATCGTATGGCCCCAGAAGAGTTGGCTGAATTGAAACGACAAATAGAGGAGTTAGAAGAAAAATGTTTCATCCAACCTAGTACATCTTCTTGGGGTTGTCCGACCATCTTTGTTAAGAAGCGGGATACCAATGTTTTGCGTCTCGTTGTTGATTATCGGACGTTGAATGCAGTGACCATCAAAAACAAGTATCCTCTTCCAAGAAACAACGACCTGTTTGATCATTTAGCTGGTCAACTGTCTTTTCCAAGATGGATCTACGACCAGGATACCATCAAATAAAGATCAGAAGGGAGGACATTCCAAAAATGGCGTTCACCACTCGTTACGGTCTTTACGAGTACACCGTCATGTCTTTCGGTCTTACCAACACTCCAGATACTTTCATGAGGCTTATGAACTGGGTATTCATGGATTATCTTGACAAGTTCGTCGTGGTCTACATCAACGATATCCTGGTCTATTCTAAGTCTGGAGATGAACATGTCGAACACTTGCGTTTGGTGTTGTCCAAACTCCCTGAGCACAAGTTGTATACCAAGTTTTCTAAATGTGAGTTATGGTTGAAAGAGCTCATCTATCTCGGACACGTGGTGTCTGCCGAAGGTGTTGCCGTGATGCCAGACAAGGTCCAAACCATTATAGATTGGGAAGCACCTAAATCAGTCAAGGATGTTTGGAGTTTTCTCGGGATGGCAGGTTATTACCGTCGATTCATCGAGAACTTCTCCAAAATTGCCAAACCTATGACTGAACTTCTGAAGAAGGGAAAAAAGTTTGAGTGGTCAGAAAAGGAAAAAGAGAGTTTCCAAACTCTGAAAAACTAAACTGAATATCGCTCCTGTGCTTGCTCTTCTTGATACGACCAAGGACTTCGCTATCTTCTGTGATGCCTCGCAACAAGGACTCGGTTGTGTGTTAATGAAATAAGGTCATGTGGTTGCCTATGGTTCTCGTCATTTGAAACCACATGAGCACAACTACCCAACTCATGACCTCGAGCTAGCAGTCGTGGTCCATGCTCTCAAGCAGTGGCGTCATTACCTTCTTGGTAACCGTTGCGAGCTATACTTAGATCATTAGAGTCTGAAATATCTGTTCACCAACCGGATCTGAATCTCAGATAGAGAAGATGGTTGGAAGTAATCAAATACTTTGATTTGTGTCTCAACTATCAACCCGGTAAAGCCAGCGTCGTGGCGGACGCGCTAAGTCGGAAGTCTTACTGTAACAACTTGATGATACAGAAAGCTCAACCTTCTCTCCATTAGGAGTTTTCCAAGCTCAACCTTGAAATTGTTCCTTCTGGGTACCTAGCTAACCTAGAAGTAAACCTTCTCTTGAGGATCAAATCAAAGACGCCCAGAAGCGTAATGTGGGCATTGCCAAGATCAAGAAGAACATTGCTAGCAGAGTTGCTAAGTCTTTCTCGGTTGATGATCAAGGCATCGTTTATTTCAACAACCGTCTGGTTGTGCCGAAGAAGCAAAATCTGAGAAATCTAATACTCCAAGAGGCTCATGATACACCTCTTTCCATCCACCCTAGTAGTACGAAGATGTATCAGGACCTACGTCCAAAGTTCTGGTGGACTCGGATGAAGCGATAAATTGCTCAGTATGCTCCTGAATGCGACGTCTGTCGTCGTGTGAAATCTGAACATCAAAGACTAGTCGGTGTTCTTCAACCTCTACCGATTCCTGAATGGAAATGGGATGAAATTGGTATGGACTTCATTACTAGTATTCCCAAAACCAAAAAGGGTCACAATGCTATCTGGGTAGTGGTTGATCGACTATCTAAGTTTGCTCATTTCTTTCTATTCGAGACGGTATAAACACTAGTCAGTTGGAAGAGATGTACATCTCCCGAATAGTCAGTATTCACGGAGTTCCAAAAAGGATTATCTCGGATCGTGAGAGTATATTCGTCTCCAGATTCTGGTTATGTCTTCAAGAGTCTATGGGAACTCGTCTCTCTTTCAGCACTACTTATCGTCCACAAACCGGTGGTCAAACCAAAAGAGTGAATCAAATCCTTAAGGACATGCTTTGAGCTTGTGTTATCTCTTTCGGCAAGGAGTGGGAAAAGTTCCTTCCCTTTGCTGAGTTCACTTACAACAACAGTTATCAATCTAGTTTGGGCAAGGCTCCTTTTGAAGTTCTGTATGACCGTAAATGCCGAACTCCGCTGAATTGGTCTGGAACCGGTGAAAGATCATTCTTCCGACCGAATACAATCAAGGAAGCAGAAGAAAATGTTCGCATCATTCGTGAACGTTTGAAAATAGCTCAATCTCCTCAAAAGAGTTATTATGGTCGTCATGATCAAGATGTTCATTACGAAATTGGCGAAAAAGCTTATCTTCAAGTCACACCTCTGAAAGGTGGAAAACGTTTCGAAATCAAAGGAAAACTGGCTCCTCGTTACATTGGTCCATTCCCCATAATTGGAAAACAAGGTCAGGTTTCATATCAGCTGCAGTTGCCTCCAGGATTTCTGGATGTTCATGATGTATTCCATGTCTCTCAACTGAAAGGTTTCTTCAAAGATCCCATCCATGGTGTGGACCACGAGACTCTCAAGCTCAAGGACGATCTCTCTTACAAAGAGGTTCCTATCCTTATTCTTGATGAGGCCGAACGAAGAACCCACAGACAAACCATCAAGTTCCTCAAAGTTACATGGTCACATCATTCTGAGAACGAAGCAACCTGGGAACGAGAGCATCGTTTACGATCTAAGTACCTCGACTTCTTTTCTAAAACCTAGGAATCTTGGGACGAGATTCTTGTAAGGGGGCTAGACTTGTAACAGCCCTACTTTGTAATAAAGTCGTGTTGCGTGTTGTGTACATGGCATACATGCATGGAAAATGTTGGTAAAAAATTTTGATTTGAAAATAACAAGTGAAATGACAAAAATCACTTAAACAAGCAACCCACAAAGTTGTTCTAAAAAGTTTTTCAAATTTAACAAAACAAGTGATGGAATTGTGGCAAATTTGAAGAGCTTTCCAAAAGTTATTTTTGTCAAAAAATTTACTTTACAAACAGGCCCTCGGAACTTGTTTTTGGTTCTGTTTTAAGTGGGGAAGGACCTCTGTGTAAAATCCAGCTTCTCTAGGGGGTTATCCACTCTTTTCTTTATTAAATTTTTAATTCTTTTTGTAATTATGAAAGGTGGCGCCCACGTGTCAATTCAAAATTCTTTTTAATAAACGTTTTCATTTAAAACCGACAGGTGGGGTCCAGGCCGATGTCACGCTGACGTCAGCAAGACGTCAGCGGATGGCCGGCCGACACAAAGGGTGGTCGCCGTCGGCGAACCACCACACCCCCACCAGAGTGCGTATGCTCATTCGAACCGCCTCCTCGAGGCGCATCTAAAGGTGGTGGCGCCGTCCCGGTAGGGTCACCGGCGGCGAGCCGCGTGTACGGGAAGGCGACGGCGGCCACGATGTCCGGCGAAAACGCCGTTACCGGCAACAGGAGGAGACGAGGAAGGTACCGGAAGGGAGCAGGGCTCACCGTGGAAACAATGGAGAGGTCGATGGGGAAGAGGGAGGTGAGGAGCGGCGGCAATGGCTCACGGTGGATCTCAGCCATCCGCGGGGAAGATGGCCAAATCCGCGGGGACGATCTCTCTTACAAAGAGGTTCCTATCCTTATTCTTGATGAGGCCGAACGAAGAACCCACAGCCAAACCATCAAGTTCCTCGAAGTTACATGGTCACATCATTCTGAGAACGAAGCAACCTGGGAACGAGAGCATCGTTTACGATCTAAGTACCTCGACTTCTTTTCTAAAACCTAGGAATCTTGGGACGAGATTCTTGTAAGGGGGCTAGACTTGTAACAGCCCTACTTTGTAATAAAGTCGTGTTGTGTGTTGTGTACATGGCATACATGCATGGAAAATGTTGGTAAAAAAAATTGATTTGAAAATAACAAGTGAAATGACAAAAATCACTTAAACAAGCAACCCACAAAGTTGTTCTAAAAAGTTTTTGAAATTTAACAAAACAAATGATGGAATTGTGGCAAATTTGAAGAGATTTCCAAAAGTTATTTTTGTCAATTTTTTACTTTACAAACAGGCCCTCGGAACTTGTTTTTGGTTCTGTTTTAAGTGGGGAAGGACCTCTATGTAAAATCCAGCTTCTCTAGGGGGTTATCCACTCTTTTCTTTATTAAATTTTTAATTCTTTCTGTAATTATGAAAGGTGGCGCCCACGTGTCAATTCAAAATTCTTTTTAATAAACGTTTTCATTTAAAATCGACAGGTGGGGTCCAGGCCGATGTCACGCTGACGTCAGCATGACTGTCGTGGGATAATCACGGCAGACGTTACCGGGGGTAACTGATCTTGGGGCAAGACGACACAGGCGTTTGGGAGAGGGTTTAGCCCAGAGGAAAACATGATGATGAACTTTGATCTAGTAGTCGGCAATCAAGTCGCCGAGTCTCCGATCTCGAGATGATAACTCAAATGGCGTGTTACACTGGATACTTGATATTAGGCGAGATTGCTAGAACTCTTGGATTTCTGTAAACTAGACCTAGGGGTCGGTTTATAAAGCACCGTACCCCCCAGGGCTTGCCCTCCAAGGCGCACCCTGAATCCTACCCGGACACTGCTTACAAACCCTTGCTTTCCTTATCGCAACCCACAATCCGGGTTACGAGGCCTACAAACTTTGGGCCTTCCAGAAGTTTCGTTATCCTTAGCCGGATCCTGCGCCATGTCCATTGGGCCGGGTTACACCTTGGAGTTGGCCTACCGGGTTATTATCCCTCCATCAGTAGTCCCCAGAATAGCTTGGGCTTCACGGATCTGTCCTTGAAGCGCCTGCTATTCCCTGAAAAAATGTCAAACGCACAAGTGTATGGAGGCCGGGTTAAGGTGCTTTGATAAATAGCTAGGCCTAACTCCATGGTGGCCCTATAGTAACCCGGCTTTTCTCCAAGTACTTGGCTTAACTCTCCAGGTCTAAACCCTGATAAAAAATGCCAAAAGCTCGACGTACTTTACTCGATAATTAACCCTGATATCGCGGAAAATATCTCCTTCTTATTTCTGCCCGGATATCACGTTCAACACTTGAAGCATATCTCAAAAAATCCGCACAGATGACCGTTATCCCAAAATTTCCGGATCCCGCCTGTTAGGATATGTTTATCCACCCACATCTTATAAATAGAGCCCCAAAGGGTGCCTTAGATCCCAACATTTAATTCCAACCTTCCCTTTGCTCCCTTATTCCCTGCTCTCCGCAATTCCACAAGAATCTCAAGCCGCCATCGTAGCAAGGCCGCCGTCGACCACGTTCATCCCTGAACTGCTCCGCGCCGCCGCCAAACTCTGCCACCGCGCCTTCACCCCGCTCGTCAAGGGTTGCAGGGGGACATCCATATCGCGACATTGGCCGCCGCCACGCCAGATTCAAGCTCCTCCCAGTAGGTATTTGTTAAGATAGCTCCGCAATTTTTCGATTCGCCTCAGGTTGGATCTAGGTCAACCTGCGAGCCGTTCTTCCTATTGCACCGGATTAGATCGATTTGACGCTCGCTAACTCCTTTAACCACCTGTTTGATGATTACACCTCATCCTCCTACCATTATTAACCACCAATTTCTTCATAGAATCGTTCACAAGTTTTCCAATCTAGATCCATTTCACCTTAATTTTCCGCGCATAACATTGACACCCGGAAAACCCTCCTTTTCCGGCTATTTTGCTTGCAGTAGATACATGGGCAACCATCCATCTTCCCCAAATACTTTTCCATACGTAAGTGACCAATAATCTCCATAGTTGTACTTAATACCCGGATACCTCGCAATCTCCACTCCATGGCGTGATACCCGGATAATTCTTAGTTTTCATTCTTTCTTGATACCCCAGACTCGGATAATCCAATACTTCCGAGACTTATTATCGTATCTTTATTCCTGGTATTTTGCAGGTTGATCCCATGGCTCCTAAGAGACAAGGAAAGCAGCCGGCTCAGGCAAAGACAACCCAGACCATATCCGCCAACTGGGGGAGATCCACAGCTACGAAGGCCAAGCTAGAAGGGCTGGCCGAGTTGGGAGTCCTCCCTTCCCAGAAGGACATCCACTGGAGGGCGCCGGGTGACGAGACCCGGCCCACACCCGCTGACAACGAGGTAATATGCTTCATAGAACACGTGACCCGGGGATTCCGTCCTCCGGGTCACTCTTTCTTTCGGGAAGTCCTTAACCATTACGGCCTCCGGGTGTTCGATATAGGGCCTAACTATATATTGAACATAACCCACTTCATCGTCCTTTGCGAGTCCTATTTGTGCATTCCGCCAAATTTGACTCTTTTCATAGAACTTTTCCAATGCAAACCGTGCCGCGAAAGCGGTGACGGGGCACTCTTGACTTGCGGCGGGGTTTCCATCCAGCGCCGCAAGAATTCCCCTATGCCGACCCTTAACTTAAACTCTCACGTTAAGCATTGGCAACTCTCCTTTTTCTACTGTCGAGACACCTCCCCACCCGGCGAGAGAAGACTGCCGGGTTACTCGGAGGGTCTCCTAGATATCTCCGAGTCTTTTAATACCTTTGCCCCGGAGTCGGACAGGGAGGCCATCCAGCCTTTGCTGGCTAGGCTAGCTGTTCTCTCGGCCCAAGGCCTTCTTGGGCTCAACTTGGTGAAGACGTGGGTTGATTTCCGGATCCAGCCCAACTCTACCCGTACCAAGTTGATGTGCGAATATTCGGGGCACACCACAGACGCGCTCCGATACTCCACCAAGAACTTTGCAAACAGTGACACCAACAAAACCATCAAGAGTTTATTGACGAAAAAATTGGAGGTGATAAAGAGCATTACCGGGTTACCTCCATTCACTCGGGAAAACCCGGCTCCAACGGTAAGATCCAATTCTCATAACCTTTTTCCACACTTTGACCTGATGCAACTTCCAATTCTTACTTTCATCTTTCTAATTTTAGGCTGATGATCCCTTCTGGAGAGTTGAAACCTCCCCCCCCCCCCTCCAGAGACCCAGAAGAAGAGGACGAGCCGGCTGATGATGATGAAGGTACTTATCCAAACCTCATGTTATCTTTTACTTGCATTATTTTCCTGCCATTTACCTTTTTCCCACGGATACATACTCGATTTTCAGGGATGGAAGACGAAGAAGAAAAGGAAGAGGAAGACCCGGAGGCCACTGAATCCGATCAGGAGGTCACAGTCGGGGCCAAGAGGAAGGCCAGAGGAGTGGTTGCAAAGGTTCCTTTTTCCTTTATGTCTTCTGAGCCTTACTCCTTCGATACCATGCGTAAACTTAATCAACAACTGTCACACTCATCATTCTTGAAGGATCCTCTCCCGGCTAAGCGCAGGGTGACCCGGAGTTCCCCGGGCGAGGATCCCCTTAACCCGGGTATCTCCACTTCACCTGCTCACCGGGCCAGCACTCCTCCACCTCAGCCCTCCAAATCTCCTCAGCGCCACCCATCTCCTGGCCACCCACTCGCTGGGCAATTCCGGGTGCCCCTGTCGGTGCCTTTGGCAACCTCGTCCGCCTCCAGCGGCGAACTCCCGCCGGATTACGCTGTGAACCCCGGGTAAGTTTCCATCGCTCGATATCCTTTTATACCTGATAACAACCAACCTATATCACTAACCACTTTTTCCTATTTCCTACTAGCGCCCAAGCTACCACTAGTGACCCAGAAATCACAGAAGCAGAAAAGCAGGGGGCGGAGGGGCCGACTATTAACACGGATGCTGAAATTGGTGATGAGGCTGAAGACGACAAAGAACAAGACCCCTTCAATGACCCGGCTCAACAGGAAACCATGTCTCCACAATCCTCTGAAGAAGTGGACGAAGATATTGAGATCTTGGAGACGAAGACGGGCTCTCCTAACCCGGATACTCAGACGGTCCGGGTTTCGACCCCAAGAACCGGGAAAGTTCCCCAGCCGGAAGACCAATCTGCCGGCCCTTCTAGAGTTCGCCCTGAGGATATGACGTTCGCCCAAATGCTTGATGCCCTCTACACCTTAAAGGCCGATGAAGAGAATATTATAGATGCTTTGATAACAAAGCACAAGGTAAGTCCGAGTGAAACCACTTGTATCCTTGTATAGTCCCCAAGTTCCAAGTGAATTACTAGTTCAATTTGCTTGGAACTTCATAATAGATCCGACTGACCCTTCCTTGTGTTTCCACCTAGGATTTCGTTGCAAAATCTGAGAATAAGCTGGCGAAGGCTACCAAACGCATTGTGAAGGAGACAGCTCTTCGCGAAGCAGCTGAAACTGAAGCTCGTAGGAGTGGAAAAAATCACAAGGAAGTATAGAAAAAGGGCTCACTTGGCTGAGGACAGGCTAACAACACTTTCTGTGCAGATTGCCGATACCTACCGCGCAGCCACTGGTATGATCTTTGAACTTTAGCAATTAAGACCCGGATTTTCCTTTGGATGAATAGCCGGATCTCCTTGTTCATTACTTTTCTTACTTTCAACAGGTCCGGACGATCCGATCCCGGAAGAGGATGGTACTGCCAAGCTGAAGCTCATTAAAGATACTGTCCGGCAGCTCAGTGCCGGTGTTGGATGGATTCTCGATGAACTACGACTACCGGATGTTGGACTTGGTAACATGAAAAAGTTGCTGGAAGTTTGCTCCACCATTCCTGAGTGGATTTGGCATTGGAAGCGCTCATCCTGTCGGTTTGGAGTAACCCGGGGTCTTGCGCTGGCTAAAGCTTATTTACCTAAGCAAGAGCCGGCCAAGCTGATGGACGGGTTTCCAGAATTCAATCAAGACGGGTCCAAGTTCTCACCAAAGAATTTCAGAGTCATTCAGAAAGAAGTTTGTCACCCTGCCAGTGTGATCGCCGACAGTTTGGAGATCGATTCTATTCTTCTTGCATATGATGCTAGTGACAAGGTTATTAAGGCAGATTGGCCCAAGCCATACGATATGCTTGCCCGATGGAAGGAAGAAGCTGCCAAGATTAGGGAGGAAGCTGCAAAGAAGAAGGCTGAAGCCGACTCTGCGCCCGCTACCTCTACACCTATCGTCCCTCCACCTGCGCGAGCCGGCATTGCTGCTGACCCGGGTGCTGCTGCTGCCACAAGTGATGGCAAAGGCAAGGCGAAGATGAACGCCACGGCATAGAACACCAATTAACACCTGCCACTTCTCATGCGTCAGTCGGCCTGATGTGCTGTTAAAACAATTATTTTTGAATGGTGCGCCTGTGCACCTTTGATACTCTTTATCGAAATTTTGTAATGCATTCTAAGTTCCTGATACACCTTGTGCCTCTTCTGGCTTTTATGTTTATCTACTTTTGAACCCATGTGATCTTGATATCCGACTTTCTTTATTCTCGATATCCAACTTTCTTTATTCTCGATATCCGACTTTCTTTATTGCTGATATTCAACTTACTTTATTGTTCCTTTTGTGAGACTCGGTTTCCGGGTTTCATGGGTGTTGACAAGCGGGATTGCTTCTAAGTCCCCAAGTCCCCAAGACTCGGATGCTTGGATTTTTTGAACCTTAACAACTAAGCAATTCTTTCTCTCTTAAGATCCCGAGTTTCCAGGACCCGGAGTTCCGAGTCTAGGATACGTGATCTTTCAAGGAGAACGAATCGTTTGCTGCTAAGTCCACCCCGAGTTGTTTCACACAGGATCTGAAGTTATGCTTAATAATCGTTGAGTTTCCGGTTATTAGCCCTGTACTCTGCATAACTTGTGGTTTAGATGACCCTTTTGACTATCTTGTACTGTAAGCCGGCTTTCGCGTGGGTACCATGTTGTTACATCTATACGAAGACAGGGTCAGGCAAGTCCCACTGGGCATCATGGCTGACTGTAATCGTAAGCGAACAAATCATGCCACTTTATTGCGAGTCACATCGAGCTTAAGTAAGAATAGTCAAGAAAATTTGGCTCCTTTGTCCGGTTATAAGATTGCAGCCGTACTCGTTTCGCAAGTAATCGGCCCTTATAACTCATAGGCATCATGGCCGGGTCTTTGAGTTTGCAACTGTGCTATTCAAGCAACCAGCCCCCAAGACCTAAATATATGCATCATACTGAGAGTACAGAACATGATAATAATCACCTCTTTTCTTGATAATCACCTCTTTATTTGATATGGAAAAATTAGGCCAGCAAGCCGCCTCATTAAAAACCCGTCCAGTCCCCAAGGGTACCCTGGATAGGAAAAGAGTGCGTCTGAGAACCTGCTGCCTGTTACATCGTTCAATTCCACATGCCAACATAATTTTTGCTAAGTATAATATGGACGTAGCTGAGCCACGTTCCATGGTCTGTCTCTTTCTTGCATAGATGAAGTGGTATGAGCGGTGTCATTAACTGTGGTCGACTCTTCCCTTGCATCTATCAAGTAATATGACCCATTGTGCAAATTCCGGCTTACGATAAGCGGTCCTTCCCATGGTGGCGATAACTTGTGTTTTCCTTCGTTCGACTGTACCAGGCGCAGAACCAGGTCTCCTTCCTGGAAGACCCGGGTTTTCACGCGCCGGCTATGATACCTTCGTAAATCCTGCTGATATATGGCTGATCTTTCCAGGGCTTGTTCCCTTTGTTCTTCTAACATATCCACAGCGTCTTGCCGGGTCTTTTCATTCTCCACTTCGATGTATGCTGATACTCGTGGTGAATCATGAATAATATCACTCGGTAACACTGCCTCCGCGCCATAGACCATGAAGAAGGGAGTCATCTGAGTAGATCTGTTAGGTGTAGTATTGATACCCCAAACCACGGCAGGAAGCTCTTCGACCCACGCACCAGCAGCCCTAACACAGGGAACTCGCAGTCGTGGTTTTAGTCCGCGAAGCAATTCTTGATTTGCCCTCTCCACTTGTCCATTGGCCTGTGGATGAGCCACTGATGCTACATCAAGCCGGATTCCATTGTTTCCACAGAACTTTTCCATCTCACCAAGGGACATGTTGGTTCCGTTGTCGGTAATTATGCTGTGAGGATACCCAAACCGGTAGATTATTCTTTTCAGGAACTTGACTGCTGTAGCTGCTTCACAGTTGGTAACCGGCATGACCTCTACCCACTTAGTAAACTTATCAATAGCCACTAAAAGGTGTGTCTTTTTGCAAGGTGACATATGAAAGGGGCCAACCATGTCCAAACCCCAGACGGCGAACGGCCAAGTTAACGGGACGGTCCGTAATTCCATAGCCGGCACGTGGGTTTGGCGAGCGTACCTTTGACATCCGTCACACCTTGCTACTAATCGCTCCGCATCTGCTAGAGCCGTGAGCCAGAAAAATCCATGTCGATAAGCTTTGGCCACAAGGGATCTTGTAGACGCATGATGCCCGCAATCACCTTCATGGATTTCCTTGAGAATCTGTCGGCCTTCTTCTGGTGCTACGCAGCGCAAAAAGACCCCCGTGGCACTTCTCTTGTATAACTCCTCACTGATGATAGAATACCCCTTAACTCGTAACCATTGACCTGTGGTGAACTACCAATGCCAAGACTCCTGGGCGCTCTATTCTTTCCGGGTGATCCCTTCTGCTCCACGTTACCTCTTGTTCCGCCCATCTCAGGTATCCCGGAACGGCCGAGGAAACCGAGTTTACCGCTTGTTTTGATGTCTCTTTGTCCCTGCTAGAAGTTCCTGTAGTATGCACATGATATTGTCCCTTTAAATCAGACGTACGTACCACACCAATGAAGATGTTGATCTGGCCGATCGTCACAGTAGCTCCGGATTCGAGGCGATCCGACTCTGGCCCCCAGCCGGAATCGTTCACCATCTTCTCTCCTTTGTGGTCGATGTAGATCTCGCCGACAACGAGATTCTCCATGTTCTTCCGAGCTTCTCCCGTGATGTAAACACCTTTGGACGCAGGCCCCACGGTGGGCGCCAACTGTCGTGGGATAATCACGGCAGATGTTACCGGGGGTAACTGATCTTGGGGCAAGACGACACAGGCGTTTGGGAGAGGGTTTAGCCCAGAGGAAAACATGATGATGAACTTTGATCTAGTAGTCGGCAATCAAGTCGCTGAGTCTCCGATCTCGAGATGATAACTCAAATTGCGTGTTACACTGGATACTCGATATTAGGCGAGATTGCTAGAACTCTTGGATTTCTGTAAACTAGACCTAGGGGTCGGTTTATAAAGCACCGTACCCCCCATGGCTTGCCCTCCAAGGCGTACCCTGAATCCTACCCGGACACCGCTTACAAACCCTTGCTTTCCTTATCGCAGCCCACAATCCGGGTTACGAGGCCTACAAACTTTGGGCCTTCCAGAAGTTTCGTTATCCTTAGCCGGATCCTGCGCCATGTCCCTTGGGCCGGGTTACACCTTGGAGTTGGCCTACCGGGTTATTATCCCTCCATCAATGACGTCAGCGGATGGCCGGCCGACACAAAGGGTGGTCGCCGTCGGCGAACCACCACACCCCCACCAGCGTGCGTATGCTCATTCGAACCGCCTCCTCGAGGCGCATCTAAAGGTGGTGGCGCCGTCCCGGTAGGGTCACCGGCGGCGAGCCGCGTGTACGGGAAGGCGACGGCGGCCACGGTGTCCGGCGAAAACGCCGTTACCGGCAACGGGAGGAGACGAGGAAGGTACCGGAAGGGAGCAGGGCTCACCGTGGAAACAATGGAGAGGTCGATGGGGAAGAGGGAGGTGAGGAGCGGCGGCAATGGCTCACGGTGGATCTCAGCCATCCGCGGGGAAGATAGCCAAATCCGCGGGGACGATCTCTCTTACAAAGAGGTTCCTATCCTTATTCTTTATGAGGCCGAACGAAGAACCCACAGCCAAACCATCAAGTTCCTCAAAGTTACATGGTCACATCATTCTGAGAACGAAGCAACCTGGGAACGAGAGCATCGTTTACGATCTAAGTACCTCGACTTCTTTTCTAAAACCTAGGAATCTTGGGACGAGATTCTTGTAAGGGGGCTAGACTTGTAACAGCCCTACTTTGTAATAAAGTCGTGTTGTGTGTTGTGTACATGGCATACATGCATGGAAAATGTTGGTAAAAAAATTTGATTTGAAAATAACAAGTGAAATGACAAAAATCACTTAAACAAGCAACCCACAAAGTTGTTCTAAAAAGTTTTTCAAATTTAACAAAACAAGTGATGGAATTGTGGCAAATTTGAAGAGCTTTCCAAAAGTTATTTTTGTCAAATTTTTACTTTACAAACAGGCCCTCGGAACTTGTTTTTTGTTCTGTTTTAAGTGGGGAAGGACCTCTGTGTAAAATCCAGCTTCTCTAGGGGGTTATCCACTCTTTTCTTTATTAAATTTTTTATTTTTTCTGTAATTATGAAAGCTGGCGCCCACGTGCCAATTCAAAATTCTTTTTAATAAACGTTTTCATTTAAAACCGACAGGTGGGGTCCAGGCCGATGTCACGCTGACGTCAGCATGACGTCAGCGGATGGCCGGCCGACACAAAGGGTGGTCGCCGTCGGCGAACCACCACACCCCCACCAGCGTGCGTATGCTCATTCGAACCGCCTCCTCGAGGACCATCCAAAGGTGGTGGCGCCGTGACCCTCCCGGTAGGGTCACCGGCGGCGAGCCGCGTGTACGGGAAGGCGACGGCGGCCACGGTGTCCGGCGAAAACGCCGTTACCGGCAACGGGAGGAGACGAGGAAGGTACCGGAAGGGAGCAGGGCTCACCGTGGAAACAATGGAGAGGTCGATGGGGAAGAGGGAGGTGAGGAGCGGCGGCAATGGCTCACGGTGGATCTCAGCCATCCGCGGGGAAGATGGCCAAATCCGCGGGGACGATCTCTCTTACAAAGAGGTTCCTATCCTTATTCTTTATGAGGCCGAACGAAGAACCCACAGCCAAACCATCAAGTTCCTCAAAGTTACATGGTCACATCATTCTGAGAACGAAGCAACCTGGGAACGAGAGCATCGTTTACGATCTAAGTACCTCGACTTCTTTTCTAAAACCTAGGAATCTTGGGACGAGATTCTTGTAAGGGGGCTAGACTTGTAACAGCCCTACTTTGTAATAAAGTCGTGTTGTGTGTTCTGTACATGGCATACATGCATGTAAAATGTTGGTAAAAAAATTTGATTTGAAAATAACAAGTGAAATGACAAAAATCACTTAAAATGCAAACCCACAAATTTGTTCTAAAAAGTTTTTCAAATTTAACAAAACAAGTGATGGAATTGTGGCAAATTTGAAGAGCTTTCCAAAAGTTATTTTTGTCAAATTTTTACTTTACAAACAGGCCCTCGGAACTTGTTTTTGGTTCTGTTTTAAGTGGGGAAGGACCTCTGTGTAAAATCCAGCTTCTCTAGGGGGTTATCCACTCTTTTCTAGGGGGAAAAAGAACTTTTTAGATGGTCAAATCCCCGAGTCTCAGCCATCCGCGGGGAAGATGGCCAAATCCCTCAACCTGTACGAGCGAGCAGGACAGAGGAGGTGGCCGGAGACTCGGGGATTTGGCCATCTTCCCCGCGGATGGCTGAGATCCACCGTGAGCCATTGCCACCGCTCCTCACCTCCCTCTTCCCCATCGACCTCTCCATTGTTTCCACGGTGAGCCCTGCTCCCTTCCGGTACCTTCCTCGTCTCCTCCCGTTGCCGGTAACGGCATTTTCGCCGGACACCGTGGCCGCCGTCGCCTTCCCGTACACGCGGCTCGCCGCTGGTGACCCTACCGGGACGGCGCCACCACCTTTAGATGCGCCTCGAGGAGGCGGTTCGAATGAGCATACGCACGCTGGTGGGGGTGTGGTGGTTCGCCGACGGCGACCACCCTTTGTGTCGGCCGGCCATCCGCTGACGTCATGCTGACGTCAGCGTGACATCGGCCTGGACCCCACCTGTCGGTTTTAAATGAAAACGTTTATTAAAAAGAATTTTGAATTGACACGTGGGCGCCACCTTTCATAATTACAGAAAGAATTAAAAATTTAATAATTAATATCTCTATTTCTGTAACTCCGAAAACTATGAAAAATACATGGTTTTGTTTAGAAAAATATTTCCAATCCAAATATGTCACTTTCATACATGTTTGACCAACTTTAATTTTGGCCATTATTTGAGTGTAATTAAATCATTTTAAAAATAGAGAAAATAAGTTTTAATTATATTAAATTAGAAAAATACAAGTTATATACCAAAATGCTCAAAATGATAAATGCAATCCATTTATGATGTTTTCAAACCCTTTTGAGCAATTAAAAGTGTACTCACTTTCGGAATCACCTGAAGTGCCCTCCTGGATCTATTTCGGGGCTATGTTTAGTAAAAATGCTTAACCATCCTATGAACCATAGCAAACAGTTGAACATGTTTAGGTCTTTTATCAAAGTGCATTAACTTTGTCACGCATACATATTGTGCATTGCATCGATGCCATGTGTTGATTGTTTCTTTTCCGGTATTTTCTTCTTATCGGCAGAATGTTGCCCGAAGAGAAGATCAACAACTCCAGTGATAAATACTTGATCTTAACCGACAAGTCAAGCACTTATCTAGAAGATCTATCTATTTGGTTTTCGGTTAAGCAAGGCAAGCATAACCTATTATCTGGTCATATATGTTTTCCAACGACTTTTGGTATTCGTACTTTGCATTCGGTTCCAAAGTATTTGGTGTCTGTAGGTAGTGTTCTCCTATACTCTGCATAGCCTAAATACCCTGATCCACTGCTCCTAGCCGTCTAGATTTCATTGTGTGCATCGCCAGAGCCTTATACATGGTGTGATTAGTTTTGTACACTTGCTTAGCTCTCCTCCATCCGATTGATGAATCAGAGTTGCGAATGAATCTAGAATGGCAGGATAACATGGAAAGATGAGCTATGTGTGTTTAACCTGACTAAGGCTTGGATAGGAGGCCACTTGGGAAGTGGTTATTTGTCCTATACTTGCCAACCCTAGGACTAAGGTTTTGGGCAGAAGCCAATACTGAGAGTGCAACCACAAGCGGGGTCTAAATAACCGCGCTCGACTAACTAACTTGTTTGGCCACATCCATGGGTCACGTAGTTTGAGAGTTCCATTCGGCAACGCAAATAAAACTTTCAAACGTTTTGAAAAAATGCTCCGCCTAGGGCGTGACCGGGGCCAAGTGATGGACGTACACAGATCTTGACCCCGCCTCACAGAGACAGGTGCCGTTAGGAGGATGGCCAACTCCCTGTGGTCGGGGTGGCCCTGTCTTGGGTTGACTCATGGATATGGTTGGGTAAGGTAAAGGAAGTGGCCAACCACCCTCTTCCGCGCTCCCTTGGGAAGAGGGTTACCGCGTGGCGTTAAGAGTTGGTTGGTACGTGTGGGTACAGTGTACATCCCTGCAGGGCAATCTTTTCGAAAAGCCGTTCCACGGTTATGGACGACTTGGTGAATGCAAAGACCATAGATAACTTGAACGTGACGTAAAATATGTTGGCAATGAATGAGGGGTGCCTCCTCGGAGATGCCGAGAGGGGTGATCCTTGTAGCAAGTGAGATGTTGGGAAATGAGGTTGGTGGATTCAAGATGAATATTACAGGAGTTGAGTCCTTCCTCATCTGTTTTGAAAACACTCCATGAGACGTGCTATTCTTTCTCGATTTGGGAAAAAAATCTTGCTTTATGCAAATTAACCTTCATAAATCACTTTATGAAAACAGCAGGTATATAATAGGTTAACTAAGTCTTGTTAAGTACCTGAGTACCTCTAGTACTCAGGTTTGCTTACTTTTGGTTCAGGTGAAGATCTCACATCGGTGATGATTCAACATGGACATCGACGAATAGTTTGGGTTTCCCAGGTAGCAGCCTGGAATCTATGGGCTGGGACGTCGCTTTATGTTGCGGCCTCTTAGGCCTTTTCGGTTCTTGTTGTTTAGCAACATAGTTTGCCATCCATTATCTGATGTAATGTTGGGTCATGTGACCTCTATTTGTACAGCTACTCTAGTAACACATGTTTAATACAGCTTCCATGACTAGAGTACTGCTTTGATTGGTTGTTGGTTTCGATCTCATTGTTATACAATTTTGTCTATGCCTGCGTAGTTGTCGCACTCGAGGGTTTGTGGAGCCGATGATCCATGTCCGAGCACGCCTGCCGATGTGATTCGACCTGGGGCTTGGTAACCCCAGTAACCCTCGATTGTTGTTGCACTTCCTGGACACATAGCATCTCTGTATAGCTTTGGTCCCGTTGCTTCAGTTTCATCCTACTTGTGGACTCTTGGTTATGCATAGTTGGTTATGACTAGCATGGACACAAGGAGTAGTAGTACCGAGGTGATCCGGCCTGCGTGCCGATGAATCCGGTCTGACTGTCGTTGTTTGTTGCGGCCGGGGCTGGTAACCCTGAAGCCCTTGTGGGTCCATGACTAGGAGCACATAACAGTATGTATATCTATGGGTCCAGGGTCTGACAGAAGCTTTGACCTTGCACTCTTCTTGATCACATATATCACCTCTTCTCTTGACACATGAAAACTTCCTTCACACCACACTCAAACAGTAATTCACATTAGAGGGTTAGTGCAACAAATAAAAATACATTGGTTCTGTATGGCACAAGTGCTATTGATACTTTTAAACATTAGCTACAGCCACTGATGTTTCTCGAAGCAAAGAAATCCACTTTACATCACAAAAGAGCAAATGCAAGAAAATGACAGAATCTGTCAAAACCAGAACTGTCTGTAAAGAAGATTTTTTTTCAAGGCACTTACGTTGGTCAGATCAAAAAACTTAAAGAACGAAAAAGTTGTGTAATTAGCTGAGGAATAAGCACAAAAAATTTCAGATCATTCTGTGCTTCCAGGATTTTATACGGTTTTTTACGGTGGACAGAAGAAATCGGTTTCCTGCGCACAAATCCGAAAACCAACTCCAACTCTCGTCAGAAAACTTACTTGGCACTACTAAAACATGAGAAGAAAGATACAAAGGAATTCCTATAGAGGTATACAACCCCTTGATTCAAAGAAAATAGAGAAAAACAAAGCAAAAATAAAACCATGGGTTATCTCCCAAGAAATGCTTTTCTTTAACGCCTTTTAGCTACGCCTAGAAAAGTGGAATCAAGTATTTTCAAAAGGAGAAGCATCCAAATTGTTATGAAGCTTACATTTAAGTTTCTTACCCTTATTCTTTTTAGGGAAATGATGATACAAGCATGATTTGGAGGTGAAAGTCATGGTACCTTTTCCCATATCAATAGTTGCTCCTAAGAGCTTCAACAGAGATCTTCCAAGGGAAATTTGTCCCCCTTCTGCACATTCAATAACAAGATAATCAGTGGAGACCGTTTTTTCTAGGATTTTTGTAAACACTCCCTCAGCTATCCCAATGAGAAATATAGTGGTGTTATTAATGAGAGGAATTTCTTCTCCTCCTTCAGCTAGCCCCCAAAGGTTCAAAGAGTCATAAATTTCCTTAGGCATAAGACACGATTCGGACATGATATCACAATCATCATGAAATGTTTCACCATTTATAACAAATTTCACCAAAGTAATCATATTTGAGGATTCAAAATTTATTGGTACATGATCAAGATGTTCACGAATTTGGCTATATCCCTCTTTCAAAATAGAAATATGTGACTCAAGCGTGTTCAAGCTAGCATAAATATTTGCAAAGGCTTTATCAGAACTACTGGGTAAACTGTAGGTTGCAATTAATTTTCTTATAGCATTGAAAGCTTGATCTCCATCACAATGAAGGAAATCCCCTCCTACCACAGTATCCAAAGCATATCTATAACAAAGAACAAGACCAAAGTAAAAGCTACAAAGAAACAGACTTAGAGTCATTTTAGGTTCACTTTTGCAATAGGAATCAAAACCTCTAGACCAAGATTTCTTGTAATTCTCATCATTCCCTTGTTTGAAAGTAAAGATCATTTCCTCATGTGACATGGTAACAGGAACAGGAGTATTCATTTTAACAAGACTAAAAATGGGAATAAAACTACAGCTAGTATAAGAACTAATTTTTTGTGTTTTTAATAAAGAGAAGCAAACAAGACAAAATGAAATAAACTAAGCAAAACAAAAACAAAGTAAAGAGATTGGAAGTGAGAAAATCCCCTTACAGAAATTCTCTTCCTCCCCAGCAACGGCGCCAGAAAAGTGCTTGATGCGTGTAGACACACGTTCGTTGGGAGACCCCAAGAGGAATGTATGAAGAGTGCAGCAACAAGTTTCCCTCAGAATAGAAACCAAGGTTGAATCGAACAGTAGGAGGAAGGAGTAACTTCAGAAGGTGAAGAAGTTGTGATGGCAGGGCGCACTACCGGTTCAGAAGCAACGTGGAACCTGCACAACACAATCAAATTACTTTGCCCCAACGGAGCAAGGAGGTTGTCAATCTCATCGGTTTTGCTGAACACAAAGAGGTTAAACGTATGGTGTGGAAAACAGTAGGAACAGTATCAGAGCAGTGTGAAAGCAGTAGGTGTTTATCAGTATGAGGAAAAGGAGCGGGGGTCCACAGTTCACTAGTGTTGTCTCTCCGAGAAAGATAAATAACATGTGTGGTGAACAAATTACAGCTGGGCAATTGACAGAAATGAAGGCTACACCGTAGTGCATATGCAAGACATAAAGATTACTATGTGATTCATGCGGGCACTACAACAAGATACATAAACCTTTATCCAACTGCATCTATGACTAAAAATCCAGCCTTCGAATATCATCCGAACAAATGTTTGGTATTAAGTTGCAAGCAACAGATAATCGCAGTAAGCAGCGTGTGTAATGTAAACAATAACATCATCCTTAGACAAAGAATAGTTGTTTTCTCCCTAATGGAAACAGCACATCCTCCATCCGTCACGCTTGTGTCACTCGAGCACAGATGAAAAGGAGGCATGAACCCACTATCGAGCATAAATACTCCCTCTTGGAGTTACTAGAATCTACTTGGCCAAAGTATCTACTAACAACGGAGAGCATGCAAGATCATAAATAACATAAGCATGAAGATAACATGATAGATTGACAATCAGAAGACCTAGCATTCAACATTCATCAGATCCTAACAAACACAACATGTAGCATTACATAAAGATGATCTTGATCATGTTAGGAAGCTCATAATATCTAAACATGAGGCACAAAGTGGAGAGAACTACCATCTAGCTACTTCTATGGATCCGTAGTCAAGGGATGAACTACTAACGCATCACTTCGGAGGAGGGATGGTTGTGTAGACCCCTCCAGTTATGATTTCCCCCTCCGGCAGGGTGCCATGGAGAACTCCAGAACCCTCCCGATCTCGGGAAGACGGTGGCAGCGGCCTCAGGTGTTTCTCGGGTAAAAGTGGTATATCTTTAGGGTTTACGCCTCGGGGGATTATATAGGAGAACAGACAGAGGCGGTGGAGGCTCAAGCGCCCCACACCACCCGTGTAACATCCCAGGATTTTGAAAATTTTAAAACCATCATGCATACATGAGCAACATAGCATACTTGCATTTTGATTTGCTAAACACAATTTTTTGGTGCTATTACATGTTAAACCGCCTTTTGAATTCAAATAATCTTTCTAAAAGTAAGTTTTTTTTTGGGGGGGGGGGGGAAATTATAGTACCAAAATGTTCCTTATGTCTTAAGCTTTTCAAAACATATTTTTTCAAAATTTTCTAAAATTATTTGACTGATTTTTGAATTGCTTTTGAATCGTTTGTATTAAAAACAGAAAATGAAAGAATAATAATTTTAAAGGAAAAAAATAACATGAGCTAGTAGTACTAGTGCAGTCCGTAGGTATACATAGTAAAGAAAAAGAAATAGCAGCGTGAGCCTTCAAGTAGAGCTTCCATATGGTACGTAGGAAAGTAGAGAAAGAAAAAAAAAATACAACACGCACGCACATGGGCAGCTCGGCTCAAGAGCCTACCGAGCCAAACACGATCGAACAAACCCGTGCTACCTCTTCCCACGTTTTTAATTTTTTATTTTTCTTCCCTGCAGTTGGGACCCACCATCGTCTTCTTCTTGAGAGGAAACTCCCGAACACGTACGTAGCTCTCTGTACATGAAACAGTCCTGATAAAATCTCTGTTTCCCGTCCGATTCGTTGCCCCCTGTGCACGAAATCTCCTCTGTAAATATTTCCGAGACTCCTCATTCGATCCACTCTGAAACACCAAACTCAAACCCTCGGAATCGCTCTCGATTTCGAGATCTGAAATTGATCTCGCCGGAGCCGCCATTGGAGGACCTTCGGACGTCGAGGTCGTCGCCGTTTCGGGCCATACCCGAGTTCCTTTACCCCCTCTATTATCTTCCCGTTGAACACCGTGCCTGGTTGACTCCTTATTTTCGCGAACAGAGCATAGGAGCTTGCAGTCGAAGCCGCCGGAGCTCGGACGACCGCCGCCTTTGGTCGTGCACGCCGCCGAAGCTAGGAGCGATGAGGAGGAGACCTGAGAGCACGAGGAGGTCCGCGAGGAGCAGCGTCGCCGGTTGCCGCAGTCGCCACGTCTGGAGGAGCACCGCAGCATCACCATCAACGCAGCAGAAGCGGACGCGCCCTTCTGCCCCGTCTCCGACATGAACCAACGCGTCCTGGTATGGCCAAGGTTCCAGCACCATATGTGATTAAGCTTAGCTCATGTCGGGTGCGTCGTAGACCGTTAGATCTGAATCGTGTGGTAGATGCTAGTTCACTTAACGAAGAGGTATCTGCGAATAGCTTACTGACACGTAGCATCCAGTCAGCAGTCAAAGTACAGTCAGCAAGTCGTGGTCAACCTTTTCTAGTCAACTGCGCAGTCAGCAGTCAACCGGTCAAACCCCTTTTAAATCGAATTAAAATTGCAGAAAAATCACCAAACTTGTAAAATCCATATCTTTAGTTCCGTAACTCCGATTTATATGATTTTGGACTTTTTGAAATCAGCACAATGTGTAGATTAATCTAGGCTATTCAAATTCCAATTTTGAGACGTGCACTCACATGTTATTTGTAGATCTCTATTAATCACTAATTTGGGCATAACTTTTAATCTACAAATCCTTTTTAGGTGAAATCAATTGCTATGGTTTTGTTTTGATGTCCTCTATCCAGTAGATGCGTTGGAAAAATTATTTATACAACTTTGTAACTGAAACTCTATTAATCTTCTTATTAGCCTATATTAAAACCCTAGTAATACTAATAGTTACAATTTGATAATCAATTTGTTTTGCATGCATAATAAACATGTTATTAATATCAGAGAACATAATTATTAGTAATTCTTGCTAATTGTGAATTTGGTGCATTAATTTGATCATTGCATAACATGCATACATGTTTTTGTATTGTTATTTTGTTTTCTATGTTATGATTGTTTTGTATGTTTATGTGTGGCTTGTTTTGATTGTATTAGATTGTGAAGAGGATCAAGTCTACTCTTATTGCTATTATTCTTGCTGTGATTGTTCATCCTATTGCCAAGGCAAGTGACACACCATCAAATCTCCCATATTTTTTTTTTACTATGCATTACTAGTGTTTTTAAGTAGTATGCATGATAGGAAATTTTACTAAGTTATTATATGCTATGCAAAATCCCAAGTAGTGTGTAGCCATCCTTTAGACTTGTTATTTTGGAGACCTATACTTAGTAGTTGCTTAGCCTTGCTACAAATTTGTTTTACTCAATGTTGTGGAAAATTCTAAGTATAAACTCCCAATGAAACACATGGGTGGATTATGGATGTGATTGGATTATGTTGAGTGGCTCCCTAGGGCCATATCAATGGTGTTTATCACCGAAGGAGTACACTTGTGGATGGCCACCCAGGAACAAAGAGATTCCTAAGTCCCTCTAAGTTTAGTAGCTTCCCGTGCAGCCCTTTGACATATGGGCTCTGTCTTGATCAACTAAGTTGTGAGAGTTCAACCCATGCTTGACATGAAGATGTAGCAGAATTATAGGTGGAACGGGTCTTGCTGGTTGGGTTGAATTCTTGCTTCTGAAACATCTCGTCTCAATTATCTCCTTTCCATGATGCACTCCGGGTGTATAGGATGTTTGGGCTAATTGAAGACAAAGGGTGAAAGTGCACAACCTCTGCAGAGTTAAAAACTATGATCATAGCCGTGTTCCCGGAAAGGACAACTTCGAGCAGCTGGACAAGGATGGACAGAAGAATCTCAACACCGTTTTTAAGAAGTAAAAGTTGGCTAAGGAAATATTAGTTGTGGTGCTCATGGGTGTGTCCTATGGTGCCAATCTTTGAAAGGAAACTCCTTTTCAAAAGTGTTAGGGAAAAACTTGCTTTCTGCAAAATAGCCTAAACTCCACCAAGCCAGATATGCATGTATTTTAGACTTGCCATTTTATATCCACCATAGTGTCATTTGCCAGTACATTGTTTGTACTGAATCTCCTTCGGGGGCTGCATATTCCAACGTGCAGGAAATTCTGAGGATGAAGTTTGATTAAGTGCTTGGACTCGAGTCTACACCCAACATGTAATGCCTGTGGCGCATGATTGAAGATGGAGGATCATTGCTACTTTATTTCTGCTGTTTAGAACTCTGAGTTTTGCTAGTCTTTCAAGACTATGCACTTTGTAATAAAGCTATACTTGGCTAATCTGGATCCTTTGTAATAATTTTGATACTTCTGCAATGATACATTACATTTTGTTCTGTGGTGCTAGCATTGATCCAGGGACTAGCACTTAACACAGTAGTTCTCACATTATTAAATGTGAGGGCGCTACAAAATGGTATCAGAGCAAAGTGTTGCCTGTAGGTTCGAGCCCTTAGGTTTGGAAAACCTTTTTGGTCAAAATTTATTAACTCCTTTGAGTAATTTTGGATCCTAGCGGCATAGTGAGATGAAGCGGCCCGGACCAACATTACATGTCCACGTACATGAGACCGGTTCCCTGATTGGCTTTGCGGGTGCCAGTCTCTCTCACTATAGTGAATATCCAAAATTCAATAAGTTGTTAATGAGATGATGATCACCATGGGAGAAGACTTAATATTTTCAAAGTACTCTTACTCATCTCGTATCTAGTACCTCCTTACCTTATGCTCTTATGGCTTATGTTTTCCCCTACACTTCAAAACTCAAATATGATGGAACTTCAAATTCGCAATCACCGAGGACTACCAACTCAAAGATGAAGAGCTGCAACTTCACCACCACCAAGGACTTCAAGGACCCTAGGATTGACCATTTATTCTACTCTAACATAGCTAGAACAACTCTTCTTCTAGTACTTCTACCTTTGTTCAATATTCTAATGCTTTATCCCCTGATAGATGACCAACCTCTTTGAATCAATCAAGAAGGGCCCATTGATGACCATGACTCTAGATTGTGAGACTGAATTCCCAAAGGCATTGAAGAACCTAATGACAAAATTAGGATTTGGAGGAGCAGCACTCTACAAAGGTTTTCCCTTCAGTGAAGATGGCCAAGAGTATTGGTGGGTTCAACTTCACCTATACAGAAGTAAGGAGTATGACCACAAGATAGAAGGGGACTACATCTTCACCAACCCACAACAATACACATCATTCTTCGAGTCAGCTAGATGCGCTGCATGGGAGGCAATCACAGAACTTGGGGAAAGACTTACGTGGAGACTTTATCACACTCAGAAGGACCTTCAAGAAGCTGAAGAAGAGATCAACGCCCTTGAGAAGGAGCTGAAGATGTACAAGAACATAGAGATCATTGTGAAGAGTTATGATCCATCCCAGTAGTTGACCACCATGGCAGAATGCGTTAGCTAGAGTTTTTGTTTGAGTATTGACCTGTCAACTTGTGATATGGTAATACTAGAGTGTTTTGGGCTTGCAACTAAGTAGTTTTGCTTAAGTTTTTCAAAAATTAAGTCCAAATCCGAAAATTGGTCAAAAGATAAAAATATTTTAAGTTGTTGTTTTCCATTGATTGTTTGTCTGTTGTTTTGTGCATGGGTAGGAAAATTTTCTCCTCGTAGCTCTATCTATCTTTTCCTCATCTATGCTGAAAACCCACAGATGCCTCCTCGTCGCGACCCCAACAACACAACAATGAGGACAACAACGATGATGCCCTGCAGCAGATGCTCACTTCCCAAGCCCAACTTCTACAGATGATGACTCAGTTTGTAGCAGCAATGAACAACAACAACAACAATCCTCCACCACCACCCCCAGTGGACAGACTTACTAAATTTCTGAGACTTAGGCCTAACAAGTTCTCATATGCAACTGATCCTATTGAGGCAGATGACTGGCTTCGCTCAATCTCAAGGATATTCTTTTTAAGGGGGATAGCCCACCTCATAACCTTTCCAACCTAATTGCTAGCCTTCTCGAATCTTGGGACGAGATTCATTTTTAAGGGGGGTAGTCTGTAACATCCCAGGATTTTGAAAATTTTAAAACCATCATGCATACATGAGCAACATAGCATACTTGCATTTTGATTTGCTAAACACAATTTTTTGGTGCTATTACATGTTAAACCGCCTTTTGAATTCAAATAATCTTTCTAAAAGTAAGTTTTTTTTTGGGGGGGGGGGGGGAAATTATAGTACCAAAATGTTCCTTATGTCTTAAGCTTTTCAAAACATATTTTTTCAAAATTTTCTAAAATTATTTGACTGATTTTTGAATTGCTTTTGAATCGTTTGTATTAAAAACAGAAAATGAAAGAATAATAATTTTAAAGGAAAAAAATAACATGAGCTAGTAGTACTAGTGCAGTCCGTAGGTATACATAGTAAAGAAAAAGAAATAGCAGCGTGAGCCTTCAAGTAGAGCTTCCATATGGTACGTAGGAAAGTAGAGAAAGAAAAAAAAAATACAACACGCACGCACATGGGCAGCTCGGCTCAAGAGCCTACCGAGCCAAACACGATCGAACAAACCCGTGCTACCTCTTCCCACGTTTTTAATTTTTTATTTTTCTTCCCTGCAGTTGGGACCCACCATCGTCTTCTTCTTGAGAGGAAACTCCCGAACACGTACGTAGCTCTCTGTACATGAAACAGTCCTGATAAAATCTCTGTTTCCCGTCCGATTCGTTGCCCCCTGTGCACGAAATCTCCTCTGTAAATATTTCCGAGACTCCTCGTTCGATCCACTCTGAAACACCAAACTCAAACCCTCGGAATCGCTCTCGATTTCGAGATCTGAAATTGATCTCGCCGGAGCCGCCATTGGAGGACCTTCGGACGTCGAGGTCGTCGCCGTTTCGGGCCATACCCGAGTTCCTTTACCCCCTCTATTATCTTCCCGTTGAACACCGTGCCTGGTTGACTCCTTATTTTCGCGAACAGAGCATAGGAGCTTGCAGTCGAAGCCGCCGGAGCTCGGACGACCGCCGCCTTTGGTCGTGCACGCCGCCGAAGCTAGGAGCGATGAGGAGGAGACCTGAGAGCACGAGGAGGTCCGCGAGGAGCAGCGTCGCCGGTTGCCGCAGTCGCCACGTCTGGAGGAGCACCGCAGCATCACCATCAACGCAGCAGAAGCGGACGCGCCCTTCTGCCCCGTCTCCGACATGAACCAACGCGTCCTGGTATGGCCAAGGTTCCAGCACCATATGTGATTAAGCTTAGCTCATGTCGGGTGCGTCGTAGACCGTTAGATCTGAATCGTGTGGTAGATGCTAGTTCACTTAACGAAGAGGTATCTGCGAATAGCTTACTGACACGTAGCATCCAGTCAGCAGTCAAAGTACAGTCAGCAAGTCGTGGTCAACCTTTTCTAGTCAACTGCGCAGTCAGCAGTCAACCGGTCAAACCCCTTTTAAATCGAATTAAAATTGCAGAAAAATCACCAAACTTGTAAAATCCATATCTTTAGTTCCGTAACTCCGATTTATATGATTTTGGACTTTTTGAAATCAGCACAATGTGTAGATTAATCTAGGCTATTCAAATTCCAATTTTGAGACGTGCACTCACATGTTATTTGTAGATCTCTATTAATCACTAATTTGGGCATAACTTTTAATCTACAAATCCTTTTTAGGTGAAATCAATTGCTATGGTTTTGTTTTGATGTCCTCTATCCAGTAGATGCGTTGGAAAAATTATTTATACAACTTTGTAACTGAAACTCTATTAATCTTCTTATTAGCCTATATTAAAACCCTAGTAATACTAATAGTTACAATTTGATAATCAATTTGTTTTGCATGCATAATAAACATGTTATTAATATCAGAGAACATAATTATTAGTAATTCTTGCTAATTGTGAATTTGGTGCATTAATTTGATCATTGCATAACATGCATACATGTTTTTGTATTGTTATTTTGTTTTCTATGTTATGATTGTTTTGTATGTTTATGTGTGGCTTGTTTTGATTGTATTAGATTGTGAAGAGGATCAAGTCTACTCTTATTGCTATTATTCTTGCTGTGATTGTTCATCCTATTGCCAAGGCAAGTGACACACCATCAAATCTCCCATATTTTTTTTTACTATGCATTACTAGTGTTTTTAAGTAGTATGCATGATAGGAAATTTTACTAAGTTATTATATGCTATGCAAAATCCCAAGTAGTGTGTAGCCATCCTTTAGACTTGTTATTTTGGAGACCTATACTTAGTATTTGCTTAGCCTTGCTACAAATTTGTTTTACTCAATGTTGTGGAAAATTCTAAGTATAAACTCCCAATGAAATACCTGGGTGGATTATGGATGTGATTGGATTATGTTGAGTGGCTCCCTAGGGCCATATCAATGGTGTTTATCACCGAAGGAGTACACTTGTGGATGGCCACCCAGGAACAAAGAGATTCCTAAGTCCCTCTAAGTTTAGTAGCTTCCCGTGCAGCCCTTTGACATATGGGCTCTGTCTTGATCAACTAAGTTGTGAGAGTTCAACCCATGCTTGACATGAAGATGTAGCAGAATTATAGGTGGAACGGGTCTTGCTGGTTGGGTTGAATTCTTGCTTCTGAAAGATCTCGTCTCAATTATCTCCTTTCCATGATGCACTCCGGGTGTATAGGATGTTTGGGCTAATTGAAGACAAAGGGTGAAAGTGCACAACCTCTGCAGAGTTAAAAACTATGATCATAGCCGTGTTCCCGGAAAGGACAACTTCGAGCAGCTGGACAAGGATGGACAGAAGAATCTCAACACCGTTTTTAAGAAGTAAAAGTTGGCTAAGGAAATATTAGTTGTGGTGCTCATGGGTGTGTCCTATGGTGCCAATCTTTGAAAGGAAACTCTTTTTCAAAATTGTTAGGGAAAAACTTGCTTTCTGCAAAATAGCCTAAACTCCACCAAGCCAGATATACATGTAGTTTAGACTTGCCATTTTATATCCACCATAGTGTCATTTGCCAGTACATTGTTTGTACTGAATCTCCTTCGGGGGCTGCATATTCCAACGTGCAGGAAATTCTGAGGATGAAGTTTGATTAAGTGCTTGGACTCGAGTCTACACCCAACATGTAATGCCTGTGGCGCATGATTGAAGATGGAGGCTCATTGCCACTTTATTTCTGCTGTTTAGAACTCTGAGTTTTGCTAGTCTTTCAAGACTATGCACTTTGTAATAAAGCTATACTTGGCTAATCTGGATCCTTTGTAATAATTTTGATACTTCTGCAATGATACATTACATTTTGTTCTGTGGTGCTAGCATTGATCCAGGGACTAGCACTTAACACAGTAGTTCTCACATTATTAAATGTGAGGGCGCTACAACCCGCTAGGGCGACCAAGGGGGGCGCGCCACCCTATGGTGTTAGCCCCCTAAGGCCCCCCCTCTGGGTCTCTTTGGGGATCCGTGGAACCTCCAGGATTTCTAAGAGTTTCGGGCTTCGAATTTTCCAATTCCGAGAATAGGTCCAGAACAACTTTTCTGAAACTAAAAACAGCAGAAAACAGGGAGTTGGCTCTGTGGGATCTTGTCAATAGGTTAGTCCGGAAAATCAATAAAAATGACATAAAGTGTATATCAAACATGTGCGAAGCAATAAGAAAACAACATGGAACATCAGAAATTAAGTATAGGTTTATGAAGTATCACCCACATGAGAATCCTTTTCATCCACCACATTGGAACCAGTAATGGGAGTGGTGGGAATAAGATCCAGAGCGTTCTAATTCGGCGCCTCTTGACTGGCACCTCCTTGGCCTAACCCGGCGCCCTCTTGCTCTACCGGTTCATCCTGCGAGTAACCAGCGTCAGCAAATCGATTGTGCAAGTGACCAAGGGAGTCAAATTCAGAAACCTCATCCTCTTCGTCACTTTGCTCTTCCGGTTCATCATCTTCAGGAGAGGAAGTAGGCTATTGGGTCGTAACCTAGAAAGCATCTGAAGGTTGTAAACCGGAAAAAAGCAGAGTTAGCATTTATGTAACCTTTGAATAAGAATGGAAATTACTTATAAAAAGATGAGACTTACAGGAGGAGCCGGGTTAGAAACGCAAAAGGCAGCAATGCCAACATCAAAGAACATGTCCCTCTTTATTCCAACCAAATCTTCTAGAGCAGCCACCATGTCAAACTTCGAAACTGGAGACTCGGAATATCGCATAGGATCTGATAAACCGGTGTATTCATGGAATAGCCGGTTCCTAATGCTAAGGGGTTGGATACACCAAATCCACCCAAGTCTTGGTCAGGTCTAAGCCGGTCAGCTCGTGAACTATTAGGGAAGTTACACGCTTGAGAAGGGGTTTGATTTTAACTCGATCAGCAGGTTTGACATAGGAGTTCATGGTACTAGTGTAAACAAGACGCTCTAGGCGATAACCCGAAAGGGCCGGTTCACCTTCATGAGAGGTTTTTTGATGTAAAAGAAAGTTTTCAGCCAGAGTTTCGGATGAATAGCAAGGGGGATACCCGAATAAGCGATGTCTTTCCGCCTCTGAAACGAGATGCCATCACAGTGGATCAGCTAACCCCCAGCTACTTCCGGGTGTTTGTTACAATAGAAGTACTCAAGAAAAATATCTAGGTTAGGTTCCATTTGGAGATAGTCCTCACAAAGAACAAAAAAGTTGCTGAAATTGAGTATGGAATTGGGGGAAGGTCTTGAAGATGAAGACGATAATAGCTTAGAAGCCGGCGGAAAAATGAGACCCGGGAGGACGAAACCCACGAAGAATGTGGGCTTCAAAGATTATTACCTCATCCGGCCCAGGTTCAGGCCGGATCTCATTCCCAAGGGCACGCCAAGACAGATTCTTCGGCAGTAACCCGGAATCTTCCATCTATGTAAGTCGGCCTTGGGTCATCTCCAACTTACACCAATTCGCTTGCATCATGCCTCTTCCGGACTTGGCTGCTCAGAACCGGAAGTACCCCCGGTCATTTTCTTCTTTCCGGTTCCCCCGGCCTTGGTCGCCACGCTCTTATCCTTCACCATCTTGCAACGAACGCCAGCGAAGCTCCAGCCGCGGCGGCTTAAGAAAGAAAATGGAGCCCTCGAGCTCGTTTCGGAGGAAGAAGAAGAAGTGGAGGGCGCGGGGTGCGAATGAACCTGGGGCCATACCAGGAGACTATTTATAGGCGGGGGCCTAAACCCTAGGTTTAATTGGTGATTTTGCACAAAGGACCCTCAGGATTAATATTTTTTTAAAATGCTATAAAGAGATTGGATCTACAAAGGAAGATTTTCTGAGAAATATAAATTAAATACGCGGAGAAGAATCCGGGGTAAACCGAAATATTTTTGGTTTCTGAGATCCTGGAGATAAAGACGCGGAGTTATCTTTTCAAAAAATGGGAAGATACGATCCTGGTGATAATGATGAAACCCGGGCAATCTGGATCAGATATTCTGGAGGATTATTTTCTCAAAACAAATGATTTGTGTTTAAGTTGTTTCAGAAATAGCTTAACGCGACTAACGTAAGTTTTAGCTTAAGTGTTCATGTTAACCTGGGGGCTAATGTTGGGGGAATAGGTGAGGGGGAGCCTCACCGACCACCCACATAAATCGGAATTTATCTTAGCCGGTTCATAGCACCCGATTCGGTTCATACTGAGAGGAGCTGAACAAGAGATGGTCACTCAGCAGAAGAAGTTCCGGGTTACCATGAGCGTAACCTAGAAAGGACAGAGGAATCTGCCCATGATCCGGGCTGGAAGACTCAGAGGCCCAAGACCTGGAGAGCAGCCCAAGGCCGGACGGGGACGACTGGGTCATGGGGAGAACCAGACAGGACGACTAGGAACCGGATTAGGCTAGGACTTCGACGACGGGGATGACCCGGATCCCCTTGTAAACCGGGGTACTCGTCCACTATATAAGGCGAGACCCTGAGACCTAGAAAAACAAGTTCTAACTCAATAGCAAGATAGCTCGATACATCAAGAGCCGGAATCTCCCTTTGTAATCGAGACCTTGTTTCCCAGTAGTAAGAAGTCAGGAGTAGGTTTACCCTCAATCGAGGGACCGAACCTGGGTAAACTCGCGTCTGTCGTTTCCAGCTTAACCCTTTCGAAGTTTCGTTTAATAGGAATGGCCTTGCAATCTAGTTCTCGCAAGAGGACAGTTGCCGTGAAAACACCACAACAATGACCCTATGAAATTGTGGCGTTTGTTTAGTACTAATTTGGGATGCTCATAGTGACAGTGTGGGTGCCCTAGAGAGGGAATACAGACTTCAGGAGTGTTGTTACATCCCTACGCATGGATTGGTGTTTGTTACTCGACCACAGAGTGGTTCAGAGTAGCATAGTGAAGAGATGATATTTATGCATTCAATTATGCTATCATTGTTGAGAGTGTCCACTAGTGAAAGTAGGATCCCTAGGCCTTGTTTCTAAGCATTGAAACGCCGTTTACAATCAGTTCAGCTACATGTTTGCTTGCTGCCATTTTTATTTCAGATTGCTATTATCACTTATAATCATCCATACTACTTGTATTTCACTATCTCTTCGCTGAACTAGTGCACCTATACAACTAACAATTGTATTAGGTGTGTTGGGGACACAAGAGATTTCTTATATCGTAATTGCAGGGTTGCTTCAGAGGGATATCTTTGACCTCTACCTCCCTAAGTTCGATAAACCTTTGGTGATCCACTTAAGGGAAACTTGTTGCTGTTCTACAAACCTCTGCACTTGGATGCCCAACACTGTCTACAAGAATAGAAGCGTGCGTAGACATCATTCTCCCAAAAGCGCTTTTCTTTAATGCCTTTTAGCTAGGCCTGATAATTTGTGAAGATGCTCACATAAGAAAAATAAGAGAGCATCAAGAAGAAAATACGAAACAGTTTTAAGTCTAACCCACTTCCTATGAAAAAGAATATTATAAAGAAACAATTAATTCATGAATGCACAAATCAACAAGCATAGGAAATCAAAACAAGTGCAACTTCAAAAATTCCAACATAAAGAAGGGAAACTTAATATTATTGAGATACACAAAACCATGTTTCCCTCTCTCATTATAACTTTCAGTATCATCATGAATAAAATTAACACTATAACTATCACATAAAACATTCTTATCTTGAGCCACATGCATAAAGGAATTAATACTCTCCACATAAGCATAGTCATTCTCATTAATAGTAGTGGGAGCAAATTCAACAAAATAGCTATCATTATTATTCTCACCACCATAATCTTCAAATATAGGAGGTATATTGCAATCAAAATTAATTTTCTCCTCAATATTAGGTGGACTGAAACTATCGTATTCATCATTGTAATCATCATATATTGGAGGCATAGTATCATCAAAGTAAATTTGTACCTCCGTTTTTGGGGGACTAAAAAGATCATTTTCGTAAAAACTAGCTTCCCCAAGTTTATATTTTTTTCCATAGAATTAGCAATAATGGTGTTCAAAGAATTCATACTAATAACATTGCTACTAGAATGCAAATAAAGTTCCATAGGTTTTTAAATTTTCTCTTCAAACACTTCATGTCCTAACTCAAGATAAATATTTTAAAGCTCTCTCATATTTTTGTTGTTTTCATTAAGCCTAACTAGTGAAAATAAGCCTAATTAGTGAAAATAAAAACAATAAACAAAAAGATATAATTGCATAATCTAAAGGAAATAACTTCGAGCACTCACACACCAGCAAGCTTAGTAGCCATAGGATGTGAGTACCTTTTACCTTACCTCCCCGGAAACGGCGCCAAAAATGTGCTTGATGTCTACGCATGCTTCTATTCTTGTATACAATGTTGGGCCTCCAAGTGCAGAAGTTTGTAGAATAGCAGCAAGTTTCCCTTAAGCGGATCACTCAAGGTTTATCGAACTCATGAAGCTAGAGCTCAAATATATCCCTCTCAAGCAACCCTGCAATTAAGATACAAGAAGTCTCTTATGTCCCCAACACACCCAATACACTTGGTAGGTGTATACGTTCACTACTTCAGCGAAGAGATAGTAAAATACAAGTAATATGGATGATTATAAGTGGTAATTGCAATCTAAAATAAAAATGGCAGCAAGCAAACATGTAGCAGAATTGGTTGTAAACGGTGTTTCAATGCTTGGAAACAAGGCCTAGGGATCATACTTTCACTAGTGGACACTCTCAATAATAATAACATAATTGAATACATAAATATCTTCTTTTCACTATGCTACTCTGAACCACTCTACGGTTGGATAAAGAACATCAATTCAATGCGTAGGTCTGCAAAAGCACACCTTAAAGTTGTCCTCATCTAGGTAACCCCACACTGTCACCTTGAGCGCCTTAGATGGTTCCAGACAAACACCACAATGTCATAGAGACATCCAACAAAAATTATCTAAACTTTAGCCTAAGAGTCACACACACGGTGCACACCGTCACCTTCACATTGTGGGACAAGGTGTCTCCGGAGGTCACATTAATAAAACCACTTGTGTAACATAATAGATGAAGAGTAAAATCTACTTATTCAACTAGATTATAAAGCTCATGATCACATAAAGATTGGACCATGGGGGAGAGAGATGAACCACATAGCTACCGGTAGAGCCCTCAGCCTCAGGAGAGAACTACTCCCTCCTCATCACGGGAGTCAGCAACAGCGATGAAGATGGTGGTGGAATCGATGGAGATGGCTCCGGCGGCAATTACCTGTCCCGGCAGGGTGCCGGCACAAAGATTTATGTCCCCCGGAACTTGTCTTCAATAGCGGCGGAGCTACGGAAATTTTCATGGATGGAGGCTCAGGTATTTAGGGTTTTCCCGAGGATATCAATACATAGGCGAAAGGGCGATGTCGGTGGGCGCCCGAGGGGCCCACACCATGTGGTGGCGCGACCAGTGGGCACCACCCTATGGTGTGGCCACCTCGGTGTTCTCCTCCGTCTCTTCTTTGGACTCCGTTGACGTGTCGGGAAAAATAGGACCCTGGGCTTTCGTTTCGTCCAATTCCAAGAATATTTCCAGAATAACTTTTCTGAAATACAAAAATAGCAGAAAACATGAATTGACACTGTGGCATCTTGCTAATAGGTTAGTCTATGAAAACATCCAGAAAAGGAAGGAAAACATGTGAACACATGTGGAAAACACAAAGGCATTGGATAGAAAACAAGCATGGAGCATCAAAAATTATATATACGTTTGCAATGTATCACACCACAAGGGCCAAGCCAGATGCACCCCTCCTCTAGGCAGCAGCACCACAACTCCTGATACTAGAAGAAAAATTGTATCCTACCAAGGAGGGTGTCCGTTTGCGTGGGCCAAATCATGGAGGATGGTCAGCCAGCTGGTTCACTCACATGGACTACCATGTTGTACACACATTATCCGTGGTAGATGGTATACCCCCGCTCTATTTTTTTACGCGTGCGGCTTTGCCTACGATCCACCATATCAGTGACTCTTTTCGGTTGATCCTTACTATTTGGTGATTCTTGGTGACTTTTTTCCGGTTGCTCCCGTTTTACTTTTTGGTATTACTTGTTATGCATGATTGACTTATCTTTTTGGTTGATCCCGTTTGTTGACGATTCTTGGTGATTTTGTTTGCTGCTCCCATTTTAATTGAAGGTTGAGTGATTGATGTGGCCATTATTCTCTCTATCCATACAGAAGACGTGTGCAATGTTAGGATTACTTGTTAATTATGTGTGATTGCTAACTAATTGACATAAACAATTCAAACACGTCCGCTAACAAATAGATTTAAGCTTGATCAAGGGACTACATCATTGTCAGAAGGTTGCACCGTAAGAAAAAATGTTCGCGGGAAGGATTTGAACACAAGCCCTAAGTACTAGTGAATTGTGTGCCTTACTACCACGTTCACAATATAACCAATGCTAAGCTGGCCACACAAACTATCTACTTTAACCTTCTGTCAATTTTTCAAGTGGTCATCAATTTTTACAAACATCATTCTAAGATGCTCTATATATGAATGGTCAAGCATGCAATTTTTGAAGTTTCTACACGCTCAAAGTTTTTAAAAAATTTTAGCACTACTTATATTTTTTTTAACCTAAACTATGGGGTAAAACCCCATAGCATTTTATTTATTAAATCCAACAGACATGTACAAAGAATTACAATATATACACAACTTCTAGTAGGATCAAGCAAGATGCTGAATCCACTGCAGCAATACTTGTAAATGTTTATCCTTCACCCTATGCGTTTGCATGGTGATATCATGAACAAAGTTTCTTTTCCAAGTCCTGAAAGTTGGCATAACGTGTTGAAAAAAAGCCTCATTGCATACTTTCCAAATGTGCCACAAAGCAATAATCACCACCTCCGCAAAAAATGGTTTACCAAACTTTTTGTGAGCATCATAGAAAATCTGATCAAAGCTGTCTCCATCTTCCCAGTGAACCTGGAGATATGTCCAGATACGGGCACTGAAGTTGCATTTGAAGATAAGATGCATCCAGTCTTCTGTTTGTAATGTAAGACATAGCGCACAGTGAAAGATATCCGTCACATTCCAATGGCGGCGCCGCAACATATCCCTAGTGTTCAACCGATCACTTACCAAGAGCCACGCAAATACTTTGATGCGAAGGAGTACCTTACTTTTCCAAATCCAAGTATAAATTTTTGGAGCCTTCTGATCCCGAAAACAATAGTGGTAAAAACGATTTGAGGAATACAGACCCCCTTTCCATATAGTATTCCACTGATCATCGGTCGAATGATCTAGCTGAACATGCTGCAAGGCGACCTCCCAACTCTGAAATTCATGGTAACCACTACTTATATATGAATGCCCAAGTGTGCAATTTTGACCCCATTTTGAAAAACCCTATGAACTCTACGAACCCACAAGTCTTCTTACGATGACTATTGACGTGACAACCCCATGACACCATACCCTGTGCAGCCTACACCCATAGAGCACAAAAGTAGATAAGGCCACCCCTCAAGATCTACACTCGAGCAATGTCGATGCACACATGTGTGGTGTCCTTGCTAAAAGTGGTTGACCAAAGCTTAGCTTTTGGGATGCAAATATTCAGATCATCTTCCGATTGGACTCGTCATCATCAACGCAGGTGCGATAACACCATCCTGATGATTTTACCAAGGTGTTATGTGTTTTTTTTTCAGTCACTTGTCACAAACATTTGTATTAGGTTAGAGGAGTTTGTGCTGTGAGGCAGACAACCTCGGGTTCGACTCTGTTGCCTTGCACTTTTCTAAGAATATATCCTGGGAGATGTATTAATTTCATAGAAGAAGAAGGCCAAGACGGCCATACAATGCCAATCATGTCTACCACGATACAAACACACACCATGCGGCTTACAACACAACCCACAACCACCAAACAACAAAGGCTTGACTTGCACCGTTGCCCGCTGATACGTCTCAAACATATCCATAATTTCTAATGTTCCAAGCTGTTTTCATGTCATATGCTACATGTTTCCTATACACTATATGTCATTTTTATGGATTTTCTAGGACTAACCTATTGAAAATATGCCACAGAGCTAGTTCATGTTCTCTCATGTTTTTGGTTTCAGAAAAGTCGTTCTGGAAATATTCTCGGAATTGGACGAAACAAAATCCCAGAGTCTTAGAATTCCCGGCAAGTCAATAGAGTCCAAAGGAGACCCGGAGGGGGGGCACAAGGAGGCCACACCATAGGGGGGCGTGGGTCCCCCTGGTCGCGTCATCTGGTGGTGTGGGCCCCCTAGGATCCCACCGACGTTGCCCTTTTGCCTATATATTCCTCCCGATGCATAAACCCTAAAATATCCAGCCTCCTTCCATGAAAAGTTCCGCAGCTCCACCGTCGCCGCTGACAAGTTTTGGGGGAGAAAAAAAATCTATTCCGACACCCTGCCAGGACGATGAATTGCCCCCGGAGCCATCTCCATCAACTCCACGGCCATCTTCATCGATGTTGTTGTCTCCCATGATGAGGAGGAAGTAGCCCCCCCCCCCCCCCGGGCTGAGGGCTCTACCGGTAGCTATGTGTTTCAGCTCTCTCTCCCATGGTGTGACCTTTATGTGATCTTGAGCTTTGTAATCTAGTTGGTAGATGTTACTCCTCATCTGTTATGCTACTCAAGTGGTTTTGTTATGAGATATCTATAGAAACTCTGATCACGGTGTAAAGGTGACAGTATGTGCATCGTGTGGGTTAGCATGATATTTATATTTTGTGTTCCATGACCCTCTGAAATTGTGGTGTTTGTTTGGAACCATCTAGGTCTCATGGGGAGAGCATGGGGATTACCAAGATGGGCAAATGCAAACTCTAAGGAGTGCTCTTATAGCCATATGCAATGATTGGTGTTTCCTATCCGACCGGAGAGTGGTTCGAAGTAGCATAGTGAAGAGTTGATATTTATCCATTCAATTATGTTATTATTGTTGAGAGTGTCCACTAGTGAAAGTATGATACCTATGCCTTGTTTCTAAGCATTGAAACAACATTTATAATCAGTTCTGCTACATGTTTGCTTGCTGCCATTTTATTTCAGATTGCTATTATCACTTATAGTCATCCATATTTTTTGAATTTCACTATCTCTTTGCCGAACTAGTGCACCTATACAACTGATATTTGCATTAGGTGTGTTGGGGACACAAGACACTTCTTGTATGATAATTGCAGGGTTGCTTGAGAGGGATATCTTTGACCTCTACCCCCCTGAGTTCGATAAACCTTGGGTGATCCACTTAAGGGAAACTTGTGGCTATTATATAAACCTCTACAGTTGGAGGCCCAACAATGTATACAAGAATAGAAGCATGCGTAGACATCAAGATCTTTTCTGGCGCCGTTGCCGGGGAGGTAAGGTAAAAGGTACTCACATCCTGCGTGAGTGCTCGAACTTATTTCCTTTAGATTCTGCAATTATATCTTTTTGTTTCTTGTTTTTACTTTCACTAGTTAGGCTTATTTTAACTTGTTCCTTTTTTTATTTTTACTAGTTAGTATTAATGGAAAACAACAAAAATATGAGAGAGCTTTATAATCTTTATCTTCTGTTAGGACATGAAGTGTTTTGAACAGAACATTAAAAAACCTATGGAACTTTATTTGCATGCTAGTAGCAATGTTATTAGTATGAATTTTTTGAACACCATTATTTCTAATGCTATGGAAAAGTCTAAGCTTGGGGAAGCTGGTTTTCATGAATATGATATTTTTAGTCCCCCAAGTTTTTTGAGGAGGAAATTTTCTTTGATGATACTTTGCTTCCAATATATGATAATTATAATTATTGTGGTATTCTAGTTCCACCTATTGAGGATAAATTTTATTGTGATTATGATATCCCTCTTATATATGATGTTTACAATGATGAACATGCTATTTTAAGCCCATATATTGTTGAGGATAAAGTTCATTATGATTATACTATTCCTCTTTATGATGGATGTGATAATTTTACTCCTACTATTACTAATGAGAAGGATTTTTTTCTTATGTGGAGAGTAATGATAATAATTTTATGCTTGATCATGATAAAAATGCTTTATGTGATAGCTATATTGTTGAGTCTATTAATGATGCTACTGAGAATTATTGTCAGAGAGGAAAATAAGGTTATGGAAATCTTCATGTTATTAAATTTCCTCTCTTTATGATGAAAGTTTTGAGATTTCTCTTGTGTTTCTTCTATATGTTGGTCTCTTTAGGACCCACTGATCATGATGAAAGAGGAATACACGGTTTCATATTTCTCAATAATATTAATCCTCCCCTCTTTATGTTGAAATTTTTGAAGTTGCACTTGTTTTGCTTTCCTATGCTTGTTGTTGTGTGTTTTCATGAATTGTTTCTTTACAAGATTATTTTTCATAGGAAGTGGGTTACACTTCAATTTGTTTTATATTTTCTTCTTGATGCTCTATTTTTCTTCAATTCATATTTCTTATGTGAGCATCTTCTCAAATTATCAGGCCTAGCTAAAAGGCGTTAAAGAAAAGCACTTCTTAAGAGATAACCCGTGTTTTTATTTTTGTAATGTTTTCTTCTGTTTTCTTTGAGTCGAGGTGTTGTTTACTTCTGTATAAAACCATCTTTATCTTATTTTCTCTAATTTTTTGTGCCAAGTAAAGTATCTAGTGAAAAGTTGAAGTTAGATCAAAATGTCCTGCAAATTTTTGTGCTTAATCCTCAGCTATTTCCGATACTTCTTCTAGCTTTGCGTTTTTCGATTTGAGCAACGTAAGGTCCTAAAAAAATATCCTTTACAGAATGTTCTAGTTTTGATAGATTCTACCATTTTAATTGCATTCTCTCTTTTACTATGTTGAGTGCATTTCTTTGCTCCACAAAACATCAGTGGATGTAGCTAATATTTAAAAATTAATAATAATGCTTGTGTCCAAGGAGAACATGTGATTTTTTATCGTGCACTAACCCTCTAACGAGAATTACTTTGAGTTTGGTGTGAAGAAAGTTTTCAAGGGTCAAGAGAAGAGGGTGATATAATGTGATCACGAAGAGTGAAAAGCCAAAGCTTGGGGATGCCCTCGTGGTTCATCCATGCAAATTCCAAAAAGACTCAAGCGTCTAAGCTTGTGGATTTCCAAGGCATCCCCTTCTTCATCAACAACTTATCAGGTCACTTCTACTGAAACTATATTTTTATTCGGTCACATCATATGCACTTTACTTGGGCATATGTTTGTTTTTTATTTGTTTTTTCCTTGCTGCAATAAACTTAGTTGGAACCTAGCATTCTTGTGTGGGAGAGAGACACGCTCCGCTTTTTCATATGAACACTCGTATTCCTATCATAGTCGTATTCCTCGTTTTTCGTCTAGCTGCTATCCCTCATCTTTTTAGCTCTTGTTTTAATGCATCTATTATTTATAGTTGTTACTTCTCGTAGAGTAGTGTTACTCTCTTGTTTCATTGCCATATCTCTTGTAGAGTTTTTGTTTAGTATAAAATGATTGGTGTTGGAAAGCAGTCAAAAATATTTCATGCTTATAACGGTGCAAAAATAAGAAGCTTGTATAAACTGTGGGCTAGACATTTTCATGTCATGTTGTATGTTATTTGAATTCTATACTTAGTAGTTATTATTGTAGCATGACTTCTCTCAAATATCTGAGAGTGCTTAATGTGTCATTGAAAGAGTCATGAGTTGTTTTTATCACATTGAAGCATAAATTTGTGGTGTTCTCCTTCGAATGCTTCATTTGGTTGACTTGGAGCATGCTTGCACCATGTTTCTGACTACAAACCAGTCACTTATAGCCTCTATTATCATTTAGTTTTTGACTTGTAATATCATTTATGCTTTGATTAATAATGTTTTTGTCGCCATGCATGATTATGGCGATTATTGCTCTCTTAATTTGTCACTCCAAGTCTTTTGCTAGCCTCCACCTATACTGAGTATGAGCTCTACTCGTGCATCCAACTTCCAAAAACCAAAGTTTTCCAAATGTGTCCACCTTACCTAACTACATGTGGTATTTAACCGCCACTCCAAGTAAATTTCTCATGTGCCACCTTCAAAACATTCAAAATTATTCCTGTTTTGTGACCCTGTTTTAGCTCATGAGGACATAAATCGAGAATCTTTATCCTACTGGTTGATTGGACTTTACACACCACTACTAGTGGCACATCCGCTTATCCAAATTGATAGAAGAGCTGGCAACGGGGTGCCCAGCCCCAAAATTGGTTACTATTAAATTCTCTTCACTATTTTTGCCCCTGATTTATCAGTCAAAGCATAATTGTGTAAACAAAAGAGAAAGACGGATGACCTTCTATACCAGTTGCGGCATTCAATGGGAGCCGCTCTTGTGAAGTCTAGTTGGCTTCTGACATACTGTATTTTCTATTTACCATTCGTTGACATAAGCATACACCTCTCTAAAAAAAATGTTTCAATACCACTGTTGAATAAAATAAAAAGCTCTAGCACATGTGTTAATCCGTGCTTCCCTCTGCGAAGGGCATTTCTTGTACTTTTATGTTGATTCTCCATCTTCTAACTTCATGCACAATTAAGACATCGTAGTTGCCATTCTGAGTTCAATGTGCATCAGTCCCAAAGATTATTATTGATTGATTCATTATGTGTTATTACTTGCTCTCAAATTATTTGTTTCTAGTCATCCACTTGAACTTTGAAGGTGTCTTGGCATTTATGTTTTTCCCCACTTTTAAGGACAAGCAAAATATCAATTTGCAATGTTTTCTTTATGCTCGAAACAAACGTATAACTTTCAAGTGCATTAATATTCATGATCTTCTATTTGTGTTAATTTTCATGATGCAAAATAATTACTAAGTTTCATTGTTAGAATTATATCTATCATGCATGTGTTTAAAATACTATGATCTCAGCTCCCATGTTGTTTTTATGCCATATGCTACATGTTTCCTAAACACTTTATGTCATTTTTATGGATTTTCTCGCGCTAAACTATTGACAAGATGCCACAGAGCCAGTTCCTGTTTTCTGCTGTTTTTGGTTTCAGAAAAGTTGTTATGGAAATATTCTCGGAATTGGACAAAACAAAATCCAAGAGTCTTAGAATTCCCGGCACGTCAACGGAGTCGAAAGGAGATCCGGTGGGGGACAGAGGGAGGTCACACAATAGGGGGGCGCGGGTCCCCCTGGCCGCGCCAGCTGGTAGTGTGCCCCCCCCCCCTCCCCGGGTCCCACCGACGTTGCCCTTTTGCCTATATATTCCCCTCAATGCATAAACCCTAAAATATACAGCTTCCTTCGACGAAAAGTTTTGTAGCTCCGCCGTCGCCACCAACATGTTTCGGGGGACAGAAATCTCTGTTCCAGCACCCTGCCGGGATGGGGAAGTGCCCCTAGAGCCATCTCCATCATCTCTACCGTCATCTTCATCGCCGTTGCTGTCTCCCATGATGAGGAGGGAGTAGTTCTCCCCCGGGGCTGAGGGCTCTACAGGTAGCTATGTGTTTCATCTCTCTCCCATGGTGTGATCTTTATGTGATCATGAGCTTTGTAATCTAGTTGAATAAGTAGATGTTACTCTTCATCTATTATGCTACTCAAGTGGTTTTGTTATGAGATCTCCGTAGACAGTTTGATCACGGTGTAAAGGTGACAGTGTCTGCACCGTGTGGTTTAGCATGATATGTATATTAAGTGTTGGATGACCCTATGAAATTGTGGTGTTTGTTTGGAACCATATAGGTCTCATGATGATAGCGTGGCGAATACCTAGATGGGGAAATGCAAACTCTAAAGAGTTCTCTTATAGCCCTACACAATGATTGGTGTTTGTTATTGTGACGCCCCGAGATCGGGCACTATGCAGATTTCAGCATTCCCGCCAAATCCGCATAATAACCGATTCCAGGTTGCCACTTGTGATAACATTACAACAGTTCACGAATAATCCACAACGACAACAGAAAACATATATACAAGATGACTCAAACGAGTCAGGGATACAACTGATACAAAACAAAGATCCAAATAACAGCGGAAGAAACAACATATCGTCCGTCTACGGACAAGATACAAATTGGACTAAGAGTCCTGAAGATAACCGAGAGCGTCCAATCCCTGCCCAGGCCAAGCCGGAGGGATTCCCAAGCTAACGTCGTCAGACTTCAAACCTGTTGACTGCAATGTTGAATATGCAGCCGCGAAAAAGGATTCGTGGGTCAGTACGGTTAAGTACTGGCAAGTGGATAACCCATACTCACAAGATACCGGCGTAACCAATCATCACAAGATACAAATACTTTGGGATCAACGGAAAGGAGAGGATTATTGCGAAGTAGCGGCAGCAGGCTGCACTAACCAACTACGGAAACACACTACAACTTCCGGCTAACAGAAAGAAGATAAGATCGAGTATCGTAACCAACTGAAAGTAACTCCAAACAAACCCATCCTGGATCTCGCCCCTTATCCAAAGAAGCAATCCGAGGATAACTCACACAGTTGGATTAATGAATAATGGATCAGGTTGTTGTGTCAATAAGACTATTACTAGTCAAGTTATTATCATTAGGTGTAAGTTGTCTGAGTACTTGTTAGCCAGTACTTTCACCAAGTCGTCACATAACCGCGGACAACACGGCTTCTCGAGAAGATTTATCCCTGCAGGGTGTGCTCCAGTACCCGTACACACTCAAGCCACCAACTAAAACTCAGGTTGGCTTGACACGACCCAAACCATCTCTACAACCCATCCTAGGAGCCACGGAGCTATAAGGTCCCAGCCACGCAGCTGAATACTCAGCGCAGGTGTGCAAAACTCCCGCAGGACACAACACCCCGGCACTACAGGCCTCGCCCTATATGCATCATCATCATCATCAGTAACCAAGGGGGGCCAACCCATTATGCAATGGAGCAAATGGAACACCCGAACTAAGTGTGGCTCTTCGGACAAGCTACAGATCAGGTCTAAGTCGAGGGGGGTCCCATACCACCACCCGGATGCGGTGAGCACGCTCATCATGGATCAGTAGACAAGACCCTTTTCCTATTAGGGTCGACACTAGCAGGCCTCAAAACCACTTAGGGCCTCCTGCCGGTGTCTTATCAGCATATTATTAATAACAGGTTGATTGATTAACATCGAGCCCCCAGAACATAATAGAAGTAACAACAGAAAGTAACGGGTAACGGACTCGCGCAAAACAACCCTAAGCATGCTAGTAAGACACTGGCTCAACCAAACGGGTGATAGGAGTGGAGGTGAGGCAATATCAAGGTTAAGGGATTCATGTGATGGGTTCGTAACAGAAACAACTACTACTAAGGCTAGCAGAAAAGAACAACGGCAAGAATCGGTAACAAGTGATGAAAGGCAACCATATGGCAGCAAGTGAGTATACTTGCCTGAGATCCCGCAAGGTAGAAGAACTTGTCGTTGCTCACATCATCTCAACGTCCTATGGCCGCGAAGAAGCAACGAACCTCGAACAAACACCGGATGCAACAATTACTACTATGGCAAAAGATCCAGCATGATCAAGATATGGATGCATGCCAAGTTTAAAGATGCATCAAGGTAAACTAGTTGACAAGATAAACAAATTTAAATGGACCCATATGCAATTTGAGTTGCATATGAACAGCCCATGAATTATGGTTGAAACAATTGTTTTCCTACTAATCAACAGGTGAACGTGGATTAGCATGATGCATGGATGAGGAAAACAACAAAATAACAACAATAGAACCAATTGGAAATAAGGTTTACCAAGTTTGGGAAATTATTTATTAAGTTAGGAAATTTGGCTTCTTAAGGGAGTTACACAAGAATTTATTGTTTTCACCCATTTTTATTGTTCAAAACAGCTAACAAAATTTATATTTGGGTAGAGCATTTAATTTTAATTGGAAAACATATTTTATTTGTTGAAATTGGGATTACAATGAATTAGTTATGAATTTGGCAATTTTAAATGCATTAAATAAGAAACAGTTGTTTTCAGCAATTTAAATTATTCAAAACAGCAAAAAAAATTATATTTGGAAAGTACATGAAAAGTTTATTGGAAAACATATTTAGTTTGTGGAATTTGGAATTTTTATGAACAAGTTATGATTTTTGCAAGTTTAAGTGAATTTAACAAGAATTCAAATATTGCACCAATTTAAAATATTCAAAACAGTAAACAAATTTTATATTTGGATAGATCATTCAATTTGGGACAGAAAACATATTTAAAAAGTTAAAATTGGAGTTAAAATGATTTTCTTATGCAATTTACAAGATTTGGGGTAAATCTGCCATTTTTAGGGAACCAGGGGCTTAGAAATAATTTTGCAGGGGCTAGAAATAAGTTAGAAGGGCATATGTGTGAGTACTGAGAGTGTGCTGTATCAAATCATTGCAAAAATAAAAGTTTTTGGTTTATGTGGGAGGGGGATTCGATCCCAGCACCTCTGCTAGCGCACAGAGGGGAGCAAACCAACTGGGCTGGTGCGTTTTCTTGTCAGGAAGGTGAGCAGCGGGGGGCTTAAGGTTCAGACAACCACTTCTGAACCAAACGAAAATAACAGCAAAAAGGTGGGGTGCGGGACTCGAACCCGCGACCTGGGGAGTGCGCGCTAGGGTGCCTACCAGTTGGGCTGTGGTGCGCTTTGTGAACACATACGGATCTGGCACAAGATGAAATAAAGTGTTCGGCGTTAACTGAATTTAGCCAACAGATCTGAAGCCAACTTCAGGTTCAGAGTCAATCGTGGTGGACACGCCTGCAGCCACGACCGTGGTGCCGTTCGACGCCGAACACACAGCAGAACGGGGAGGGGTAGGAAGGTGTCCTAGAGGACGGATGGCTCACCAGGGGTGGGATGGCGCGCAGCTGCGGCTTGGCGACGGCGCGATGAAGAACTTCATGCGTTCTCGTTGTGGTTTTCGGTGGAGAGAAACAGAGAGCTGAGAGGGATGGAGGACGGGAGCGAGGAGAAGCGGTGGCGGCGGGTGTAGGAGGGGGAAGGCTAGGGTTTCCAAGGGGAAAGAGGGGGAATAGATAAAGGGAGGGGGCAGTTGAGGTGGGGAGCTCGGGACAGCGACATGCGCTTCTCTCCACCGGCGTCCGTACGAAGAAGACAGCGATCGTGGGCTGTAGGAGGTGGGCTGGGTGGTGAGGTGGGCTTGGCCTGCCTCCCCAGCCCCCAAAGGGTTTTTTTTTCTTTTTTTTTGTTCACAGCTTCTTTTTTTTGTAGAAGGAAGAGAGAAAAAGAGAGAGTGGTTTGTAGGGTTTTATTTACGAAATATTTTTACTTGGTTTTCAAAACAGCAACACTAAGGTAGGTCAACTTATTTTGCATCAATTTAAAAGAAATGACAATTAGTTTTGAATTTTGGGTATTTGAAATTCATATAGGGTTTCATTTGATTTTTTTTAAAATTGACAAATTTTATTTAATGAACCCAAAAACTTAGTGAGCTAAAAAGAGTGCAAGTTGTTAATTTTCTTAAACCACACTTTGATCATGTCAAATAAGAAGGAGAAAGATTTGAAACTTAGTTTGCCATTAGGGTGTGGATAAAAAATAATTTTATTCACAAGCAAACAACTTCAAACTAGTGAAAACAATTGGAGTTGTTTGATTGCAATTATTAAGTTGGAAATTTGGACAATGTTGGAAAGTTTAATTTGGTTTGAAAATTCGAGATTTGTTTTGAAAACATGATGCAATGCATATGATGCATGTGATGCAATGCAACAACCAACTTTCTATCTAGGGTAACACCCCAGGTGTTACAGTTATCCGACCGGAGAGTGGTTCATAGTAGCATAGTGAAGAGTTGATATTTATGCATTAAATTATGTTATTATTGTTGAGAGTGTCCACTAGTGAAAGTATGATCCCTAGGCCTTGTTTCTAAGCATTGAAACACCGGTTACAATCAGTTCTGGTACATGTTTGCTTGCTGCCATTTTTATTTCAGATTCCTATTATCACTTATAACCATCCATATTAGTTGTATTTCACTATCTCTTCGCTGAACTAGTCACCTATACAACTAACAATTGTATTAGGTGTGTTGGGGATACAAGAGAATTCTTGTATCATAATTGCAGGGTTGCTTGAGAGGGATATCTTTGACCTCTAGCTCACTGAGTTTGATAAATCTTGGGTGATCCACTTAAGGGAAACTTGCTTTTGTTCTACAAACCTCTGCACTTGGAGGTCCAACACTGTCTACAAGCATAGAAGCGTGCGTAGACATCACCCGCCAAGAATGGCGAGGAGGCGATGCACCAAGCTCCCGAACGGCGTCACAACCGATAAAGGAAACTCCGATTGGCCGACTTTGGCTCCAAGTTGATGCAGATCAACACATCGCTGGCCCGTGAGTGCATAAGAGTTGGCGAGCGAGCGGCGGGACCGGAAGCAGACAGGAGAAGGCGTCAACCAAGGAGCACCGTCAACGGCATATATTGCTCCTCGGAAGCTCCTGCTTTTAGGAGAGGTCAAGCATCTTGGAACCAAATAGGAAGAGTCTACAAACTCACTAGAGAGAAACTGATGACGGTGAAGCCGTTAAGATCCCGGAGTGGAATTTTGGACATCTACAACCAAAACACACTTGTACACACTTGGTATGGCACCACCTAGGTTTTGGTTGGATTCCGACGCTTCAGAGCCCCTCTCCGACGAAACCCTAGCCCCGCTGGAGAAAAGGCCAGCTTATAGGTCTACACCCGGTACCGGCGGCAAAAGGGGGTAGCAAAGTGCAATTTTCTGCTTCGTTGTGTTAGGATAGCCCCTAGGAACATCGAAAACAAAATTATACCCCAACTCTTCACATGATTCCCTCCGGTTCGACCGAAGTGGGAGTTTCCACCTATAATTCCACAAACTCACAAACCGGAGAGAAACTGGTGACGGTGAAACCGCTAACACCCCGGAGTGTAATCTTGGACATCTACAATCCAAAACACACATGTACCCAATTGTTATGGCACCACCTAGCTTTTTGTTGGATTCCGACGCTCCGGAGCCCCTCTCCAGCAAAACCCTAGCCCGGCTGGAGACAAACCCAGCTTATACGTCTACACCCGGTAGTAGCGTCAAAAGGGGGTAGCAAAGTGCAAAAATTTTCTTGGTTGTGATAGGGTAGCCCCTAGGAACACCCAAAAGAAATTTATATCTCAACTCTTCACAAGATTCCCTCTGGTTCGACTGAAGTGGGAGTTTCCACCTATAAGTGCACAAACTCACTAGAGAGAAATTAATGACGGTGAAACCGCTAACATCCTGGAGTGGAATTTTGGACATTTACAACCCAAAACACACTTGTAAACATTTGATATGGCACCACCTACCTGTTGGTTGGATTCCGACGCTCTGGAGCCCCTCTCCGACAAAACTCTTAACCCTTTATTGTTGGTTGCATCATTGTTCATGGATTTTTTTGAACAATATGCATGATGGCGTAGATTTGCTTCTTCTTTTCGAAACGAGTTAAAGAACATCGAAATCCGAATTCGAATGCAAAAATTATGTTCAAAACGATGATTAAGTCAAAAAAAAAAAAAAAAACTAGGCCGACGAGGGGCTCTGGAGTGTCGTAACTCTAGCATTTTCCTAGAGGTTATTAGGGAAGCACTATATATGCTTTCGGTTTGTAAGCCTGGTGTATAATTGGAGGTATGGCCAGGAAATTTGGGGAAATTGATCATTTCTCAGGCGAGCGTACGTGTGAGCTATAGAGGTTAATATTCGTTTGAAGGAAACGTAGATATAAGATGATGCATCGACCATATATATTCGATTATACATTTATACATGCATGCACCGGATTCGAAAGTACACGTATTAATGCATATATATTGCAGCTGAACAGTGGGCTTCTTGATGCCACGAAGCTAGTTTAGCTTTTATTCTTTACCAAGCTGCAGCTTGTGTTGAGTTGTGGACTTGAGTCCATCAGAGCACGCAGTTGCCAAACGCTGCAAACATTTGAATAATTAGTTAAATAAATCAAATTAACAAAAAGGGGTGAAGAATCGGGAGGATGCACTAGCTACTCACTGGGTTGCTGGTGGACGACGGAGCCGCAGCCTCCGAAAAAGCAGGATTGATCGGTGAGGCCGTTCTTGTGGTAGTAGTCGTTGAATGCGTAGGACGCGTGCGCGACCTTGGTGTTGGGATTGAAGCACCGCCCGCCGGCCTGGATGGCACTGCAGTCAGCGCCATGGCCGCAGGCGTAGTCCAGCGCCGCCTGAATGCGCGTGTCTCCTGCCGCCGGGTTCGCCACGCACCAGCTAGCCGCCGGGGCAGGGGAAGGGCCAGCGTGGGTGAAGTCGACCTTATACACCGGTGTGCCGTCGGGGTAGAAGAGGCCGAAGTTGCGCTCGGCGTCGTTGCCGGGCTTGAGGTCCTCGTTGAATAGGGAGAAGATGTTGGCGGAGAGGTCGGCGTTGGGTTTGTAAGGAGTGCCGCCGCCTCTGAGAATCTTGCTGATGAGGTTAGAATTGTAGGTCTGGGCGTCCGAAGTGGCGTCCGCCTGTTGGCGCACGAAACCACCCGAGGCCTGCGTGGTGTAGGACGCCGCCGGCCCATAGATGCCTTTGGAATACCCCGACTCCTTCACCCTCAAACTCTGCGTTAGGTAATCAGTGATGGAGTCAAGCTTCCTACCCCGAGTATGCGCCGAGGAGCTGCTCAGCTTCTCCACGGCATGGAAGACGGCGTCCACCATCGCATCAAACATGTTGTCGTAGTGTAGGCCGGTGGCCGGATCGGACTGCCCGCTGTTGGGCAGGAACAGGACATAGTTGAGGTCGATCTGTGGATTCTTCATGTAGGCGAAGTAGGGGTAGATGTTGAAGGAGAGGTACGAGCCGGTCTGCGCCAGGAAATCGATCATGGGGCTCATCACCGACTGCGCGAGGTCGGCCCGAAACACTCCCGCCGACGGCGGGAAAGACTCCGCGAGAGCGTCCAGCGCGATGGGTGTGATCACCTTCACGGTGTCGGCCATGCCCGCGCTGGACAAGGCCGCCTGGATGTTTTTCATGGCCGGGAGGAGCTGAGATGTCAACCCGGGTGCCTGGTGGAACACCTCGTTTCCCACGGCCACGCTGGTGATCTGCGTGTTGGGGTACGCCTGCACGTTGTTCTGCACCCACTGGGTCGCATACGACATACTGCCTGCTGCAGCTGCCAAATTATCATTTGGCAGCGACACCCCCACCTTGATGCCCGTGCCGCCCAGCGCACCCAGCGCTTCGGCATTGGCGTCGTACAACGTCACCGCTTTGATGCCATTGCTCTTCAGCAGCTGCACCACAGCCGGCGGTTTTATCAGGTTGCGAGCATTCATCCCGTAGCACACCCCCACCTCGCCGGCCTCTGTAACTGTAATGTACACACAAAAAGATTTGTCAGCTGCACCGTACCGGCCGGATAGAAAAAGCTTCAGCTTATTCGTGCTCTGATTACCTGAACCGGAGAAGAAGGCAAGTGCCAGCGCGGTGCCGACGACAAGGAGTAGGCGAGTGACTGCCATGCTCTTGCTCTTGTCTATGCTTGATAGGCAGAGAGCAAGACGATGATGAGCAAAAGGGTTCCCGGCCGGAATTTATAACCAGGATATGCGTGCATCCCACTGGATCGATGCTCGATTCGTTGACGCGCCCCTGCAGTCCACGCAGTTTCCTCGGGCTCGCTTAACCCGCCCGTGTGTGCATCCTCCTACTACAAGCCACACTACCTTTTGTTGCTTACTGCGCGCTGTAACATCACCATGCATGGTTCAAAACACAAATCGATTCAGTGTGGCATTATTAGTCCGTAGCCTACCATATGGCTTCATGACTAACCAATAATCAAAGCTTTTATTTTTGGTCCACAAACAATCCTTGTTTCCAAAATTCCATAGCCATTCACATAGCAGAATAATTTTTAATTTTGATATTTAAAATTAGTAACCCATGTCTCCCTTGCTCTTTAGGTTGGCATACAACATGCCATCAAATCAAGTGGCATTTCTTCACCCTCTACTTCGCTTGCCAAAGTAATCTAGCTCTATAGAAATGAAAAGAAAAACATGACTCCTTTAGGAAACCTGTATAAATGACACCATTACTATGAATATTAGGGAAAAAAAAGCAAGTAAAACTTATCTCCCCCAAGACATCATACCACCACGGCAAATTAGTTGTCTTGGGTTCAACTTTCTCGTTGGCAGTTATTACAGTAACCTAGTACTCCCTCGGAGTGCCATGGAGTACCAATCAGATCTGACAACCGCATCACTCTAGTAGATAACAGGGCTTCCGTTCGGGAGCCCAAAAGGCTTTAGTCCCGACCGCGTTTGGAACCGGGACTAATGCTCCTTTTCTAACGGCTAAGACGTGGCTCGGGCACGGTCAGCCTTTAGTTCTGGTTCAAAAGGGACATTTAGTCCCGGTTGGTGATACCAACCGAGACTAAAGGTGTTGCCGCAGTCCCGGTTGGTGTCACCAACCGACATCTTTAGTCCCGGCTAGTGATATCAACCGGGACTAAATGTTTCCTGCATATATGTCATCGTACCCGAGCCACACAATCCATTTTACCCTCTGTTCTTCCTCCAAGCTCTAGTTTCCTCCCCCATTTTCTCCAAGATTTGTCAAGATTTAGTGGTGTAGCAACTATCCAAGTGTTCTAAAAGGTTAGCTACTTCATCCTCTCATCTCGCATTGCTATTTTAGCTCATTTTATGCTCTAGACATAGAGTGGTTTGTGGGTTTTAGTTTATGAGTAATTGTGGAAGTTTATTTGATTTATATGCAATTTGAGCTTAAATTAATTTCTTAGTTTTCATGTGCGTAGGTGTGCTATTGTTAATTATGTTGTTTATCTCAATTTTGTTGTCTGTGGTAGTGTTAGTTAGTTAGAGTGTTAGCTAGGGTGATTCTATGTGTTACCTAGGGTGTGTCTTTTTTTTTTGACAATCAATACCATATATATTTATTGTATCAAATAGTACATGGTAGAGATACATGAGCTGACTTAATCGATTACAAAATAAAGTATAAAAATGACGAGCAAATATTCGAGATCTTCAGACCCTTTCTTCTTCCAGAGCACAATCTTGTACTTTCCTGAAGGCAGCCGTAGAATAATGATATAGATACCAAACCAAAAACCTGTAAATACCAACGAAGGTTCTCCCATAATTTTAATTTTGAGCCACAATGCCAAGGTTGCGAGCACGCAAGCAACCATTAAAGTAGTCAAACACCATCGGCAAGAGTACCAGCACCAGTATTGCAGGGAAAAGTAACCGAACAGCCTTGTCGACGTCGTTGGGAGCCGAGAGTACGAATCACCGTCGTCGAAGACGTAGCAGCCGGGACAAATATTGCCAGGACAATCCTCCTCGCGGCAACCAAAAGAAAAGATCCGAAAATGATCTGGCGAAGCAAGATCTGAAGGACCATACCTAGAGAGTTTAATCTTCCAGCACAACGGTAGGCGTCGAGAAGGGGATCTCGTCGTCGAACGAGGAGCCGAAGATCACTTATTGTAGACGATGCCATCTCCATTGACGCGGAGGCCAAATCGAAGACGGCTACCAAACCCTAATAATTTATTGAAAGCAATAGTTTAACGAAAAAATCCACTCATAGATCGTGTTCCCCACCCCTCCTGACGCCGGCGAGGCCGGCCGGAGGAGGGGGGCCGTCTTATGGAGGAGGTGGTGGTGGAGGCGGCGGCTCCTTTTCTTCCTAGCGGCGGAAAGCACCTAGGGTGTGTCTTAGTGGTACAATTTTCTTAACTGTATTATTGTTTCTTATATATAGTTCCATGGTTTTGATATCCGCCCGCGTAGGCCCTCGTCGGGACTATGATTCGGATGTGGTATATTATCATTTATAACTATTTCTTCATTTAGTGTTAATGACAATTATGCCGACCAACTTGACATAGATATTTTTATCTAGGAGATATGTGAACCGGAAAATCTAACCGACCATCTTGTCAAGAGGTTAAATTTAGTTGAAAAAGAAAACAATTATTTGGAAGAAAATTTGAAAATAATTGAAGAAGAGAAGATGAAACTGGAGTTGAATGTTGCCGATGTCGTCGATCTACATAAGATCTAGATGGATGCAATGTTCTTGAAGATTCACAAGATTAGAAAATATGCCATTAATAAAAAGGATTGGTATCATTATGTTGTTGGATCATTTTTTTACCTTAGTTGCGATTTTGGTCGCATTTGTTGTTGCATTTAAATGCTCTATATAGTTGTATGTTTTAGATGCATTTAAAAAGTTGTATGTTGTGTTATGAGATATGTATGAACTTGTATTAATTTGGTCATTTCTCTATTCATGATGTTATGTAATGGTTTTTTGTATACTTAATTATATAATGAAGATGAGTGGACAGTGGATGTACGATGACCGATGCTCTGCAAGTTCATTAATGGCCTACATTCTTTTCTCGGTGTGGTTGTGGCAAACAAGTGAAATGTTTTCATGTGTTCTCCATGTGGTGTCTGTAAGAACATGAAGGATTACTCTTCCTCAAAAACCCTATACACCACCTATTCCGGTACGGTTTCATGTCCGGCTATAATTGTTAGATAAAGCATGGAGAAAGAGGGGTTGGAATGGAAGACAATGGTGAAGAAGAGCATGCTGATAACTATCGTATGTTCCTTGAATATGATGGTACGACAATGGGGGAAGCTGAAGAAGAGTCAGATGAGCACGCTGATGATCTTGGCTAGGCCATTGTTGATGCACAGAGAAACTGCGAGTGAAAAGGAGAGGTTGAAGTTGGAGCACAGGTTAGAGGATCACAAAAACTTGTTGTGCCCAAATTGCGAAGATGGCCAGAAAAAGTTGGGTATCACACTGGAATTGCTGCAATAGAAGGAGGGGAATGGTGTATCTGACAGAGGATTTGAAAAGTTGCGGAAAATGTTAAAGAAGATGCTTCCAAAGGACAGTGAATTTCCCGCCAGTACGTACGTACGAAGCAACGAAGATTGTCTACCATCTAGGATTAGAGGTGGAAAAGATACATGCATTCCCTAATGACTGCATCATCAACTGCAGTGAGCAGCACGAGAATTTGGATGCATGCATGGTATGCGGTGTAAGATCCGCCATGAGACCTTGGTTATGTTGAGGGCGAGCGCCCCAGGAAGAGGGCTCCTGCCAAGGTGATGTGGTATACTCTTATAATACCTGTGTATGTTCCAAAAAAAGAGTATGTCAAGTTGTTGTGATGGCACAAAGAAGATCATAAGAAGCAAACGGTGTTGAGGCACCCCGCTGATCGTTCGTAGTGGAGAAAAATCGAGAGAGGGTTACCGACCTTTGCAGGAGACGCAAGGAACTTAAGGTTTTGTCTAAGTACATATGGCATTAATCCTTTTGGGGAGCAGAGCTGCAGTCATAACAGCTGCCTGTGACTCTATGTATCTATAACCTTCCTCCTTGGTTGTGCATGAAGAGGAAGTTCATTCTGATGACAGTGCTCATCCAAGGCCCGAAGCAACCTGACAATAATATGTGTACCTAAATCCATTAGTTAAAGAACTTTAAGAGTTGTGGCGTGATAAAGGTGTACGTATGTGGGATGAGAACAAAGAGGAGAAATTTGACCTACGAGAGTTGCTGTTTATAACCATCAATGATTGGTCATATCTTAGTAACCTTTTAGGACAAACAAACAAGGGATACAGTGCATACACACACTGTTTAGATGAGACTGAAAATATATATTTGAATAAACGTAATAAGAGTGTGTACCTATGGCATCGTCGATTTCTTCCGAGCAGTCATCTGTTAAGATTGAAAGTCAATCATTTTGATGGTGAGGCAAGAAGCCTACCCAACGTACCGGTGATGATGTATTTGGTATGGTCAAGTATTAGAAAGTAATCTTTCGAAAGGATCCTGATAGAAAATCTTTTCTGAATGACGCTAACGGGCACGTACCCATGTGGAAGAATAAATCTATATTTTAAGCTACCCTGTTGGAAACTCCTAGAGGTTTTCTCTACAATCAACATGATGCACGTGACGGAGAAATATGTTCATAAACGAGCTAGGAAAGAGGGAAGGATCTCCAAGGGCTATGGAACAAAGGAGGTCATTGAGTTTTTTATTGACTTTATTCTTGATTTTAAGTCGACTAGTGTTCCTCAATCACGACGTGAGGGGAGATTGGGTGGAAAAGGCACGCTAGGAAAGAAAGCAAAAATAAGTATGGACGGGCATTCTTTCACTGAAGCAGACATCACAGTTCTGAAAATATCCATCTTGGTGTCTCCCTGCATCTCGGAGCACATGTATGTTGTACGCTCCAAAAACCCTGGGGAGTCTAACTCCTGGATTAAACGTACGCACGTGGATGATTTTGGCGGTTCGTTGCAAACACATCTCATGAATAAAGACCACTGTTGGATATCAGCTGTACTTGTTGGTCAAGTCACCATTTTCAACTATATTAACTTTCCAAGGGTACGAGATAAATGAGAATACAGTTTACACGATCTCCCAAGATAAAAAAGGAGCACCAATCAAAATAGTGGTGTCTGCTTTATGCAACAAACAAAAATGATAAAAGGACACATATTATGGTTACATAGAGGAGATGTGGGAACTTGACTATGGACCTTCTTTTAATGTCCATTTGTTTCGGTGTAAATGGGTCAAGCTGACAGGAAACGGGATGAAGATAGACCCGCAGTACGGAATCACAGTAGTGGATCTCAACAAACTTTGGTACGTAGACGAATCATTTGTCCTAGCCAATGTTGTGGTTCAAGTCTTCTATGTGGGGGACATCTCTACCAAACCGAGAAAAAGAAAAGATAAGCAAGCAAAAACATTATACGATGAGCCAAAGCACCACATAGTTCTTCTAGGGAAAAGAAACATCGTAGGAGTGAAGGACAAGACAGACATGTCATAAGATTCTAGTGATTTTGCTGAAATTCCTCCCTTCAATGTGAACATTGACCCAAGCCGCCTGCTAAATAATGAAGATACTCTATGGTTACGGTGCAATTATAAGCAAGGGAAATACGCGAAGAAATAGGTATCTACCCCAAAATTCAGAAGAAATCACTAAACATTGATGTTTGATTCTGAAAACTCCAACAGATCAAAAGTGCTCAAAAAAGTTGGAACAAAACACAAGGTTCCCCTGCATACAACCCCATTGCGCCTCGTGAGTGCCCGCATATCAAATGCACAGTGGAGCCGCATGCAGGGAATCTGAATGATTTGTATTCGGTCGATGAACTAAAGGATATACCTAATTAGAGAACCCAAATTACTTGTACTCGGCCGATGAACTGAAGGATTTGTTGATAGCATAAAACACACGGTTCCACCTGCATACAGCCCGATGGTGCCCCGTGAGTTCCCGCATATCAAATGCACATTCAAATGTATGCAGGGAATCTGCATGCTTTGTTTACCAAATGAACTACAATGAGTACACACTGAGTGCCGAACATTTCTGAGACGTGCCCTATATATAGTGTCGTGTGGCTCACGAAGTGGTTGTGATAGTGTTGATCTAACAGCTCACAAGCCCTCAAAAGAAGCATACTCCTGATCTAATGGCTCACAAGCGCTCGAAAGAGACACATGATCCGTGTGCTTCTTCCTGATTGGTGGGATTCCGATGCTCCGGAGTCTGGCACCGGTTGCGGGGAACTTCAAGCTTGCTGCAATGGGAGTTTCACACTTCCACTCTCTTCCTTTTGTTATGTTCTTTATTAGTTTACTTTTTTTTAATCTTCTTTTCTCTTTTTAAAGAAACCCTATTAATTAGTTCTCTAGTTTATAGTCTTTTACTTGCTTTGTTAGTTTGTTCTTGCCTTTACTTTGTCTCCATATCTAAAACAGTAGAAAACAATAAGAAACTAAAAGTAAAAAAATTATGAGTTTGCTTTGCTAATCCTGTCTTGCTTAGCTTTTCAAAAAAGTTACACGCCCTGAACCAATAGCTAAAAATGTAGATACTATAGAAAGAGAAGCTATTGGAGTTTGCTTACTGATAGAAAGTTAATTATGATGCCTATATGAATGAAACTTATAAAAATGATGTTGCAACTTTTATATAGGATAATTCATGCTTACCAAAGGAGGATGAGTGCTATATTAAAGAACGTGATGATCTTATGAATTGTTATGAAATACTCATGTTGGATGAACTTGATACTTGTTACAGAGGTAACAACCTCGAAGACACGATAGAAAGAAAAATATAAGCAACTTGATACCTTATCTATTGTTATTTATGATAATCCTTGCTATTTTAATAAATCCTATGATAATACTCTATTTGTTCCTACTATTGATATTCATGATAATGAAGATTGCTGCTTAGAAAGTTTTTATGATAATGCTTTAGATGATGGTCCTATGTTACTACATGATATAAATGGTACGGAAAATGGGATTGGAGATGTCTTGGCTTTAGCTAGAAGGAGTCCCATACCTTTGGAGAGTGATCAATCATCTTGTTACAATATTTACAAAAGTGGGTTTGGAGAGGTCATGATTTTAGTTAATTCTGATCCCACTATTTCGGAGCTTGATATGAACTATGTGCTTGTAGATCGGGAAAAACATGCTTTGTGTGTTGTTATATTGTTGATTTTGTTCATGATGCTATTTAAAATTATTATGAGAAAGCAAAATATGGTTCTAGGAATTTTCATGTTACTAAAACACATCTCTTTATGTTGAAAGTGTTGAAGTTACTCATGTTTTACCTTCCTATGCTTTCTACTTTGATCTTCTTTGATTTATTTGTTTGCAAGATTCCTATACATAGGAAGTGGGTTAGACACAAATGTGTTTTATATTTACTTCTTGATGGTCAATTTTTCTTCAGTTCTTAATTATTATGTGAGCATCCTTTGAAAATACTTAGCCTACCTTAATGACTATAAAGAAAGAGCTCTTGGGAGGCCACCCTTATTATTTTGCTTTTAGTTTTCCCTTTTATTTTGGAAGTTTTTACCTCTGTAGCAACCACTCTTTATCCTTTTATTTCGTTTTTGTGCCAAGAGTAACCTCTAATAGAGAGGTAGCGCGATTTGGGGAAGTTGCTGTTCTGATACATATTTCTGGGATGACGCCAAAAAAATTATTTCTCTCAGCCAGAATGTCGGATTGCTTCGAAAAACAATAGACACATAACCCAGGTTGTTATCTATCTTCCATCAGGTTCCCCCTTTTTGATATTGAGCAATAGAAGATTTTAAAAAAAAGCATCTTACCGAGTATTCTGTTTTGACAGATTTCTGCCAATATTTGCATTTACATATTAATTTCTTTCTTTTTGTGTTCTTTTGAGGGGAAGAGATTTAAAAGATGTTGTGAAGGTAGCTAATTTTTAAAATGAGTGTTAGAATTGTGTTGAAACTGAACCAAGTGGATTTATTATTTTCATCTAGTAACGTTGCTAATGAAGATTGTGAGAAATTTTAGGTGGATGAAGTTTTCAAGTGTAGGGACAGAAGTATGATGTGGTGAGATGAAGTATGGAAAAATTCTCAAGCTTGGGGATGCCCATGTCACCCCAAGACATATCCAAGAAGTACAAGTGTCAAAGCTTGGGGATGCCTAGGGCATCCTCTTCTCCATCACCAAAAATATCAGATTTCTTTCAAAACACTATATTTTTATTGCTTCACCTTATATGTGTTATTCTTGTAGCGTCATTTCATTTTTATTTCATTTTTTTGTTTTATTTTCGGTAGTTTATGGTTGTATCCTAGAACTTTTATTTTGGAGAGAGACACACTCTGTTTTCATTGCCTAGAACACTTTGGTTTTCACTCTTATTGTTCAGTGAGTGTTCAGTTTTTGCTAGTACTGCATTTAGCTATTGTTTTTCACTCGAATTTTGTTTAGAGCTTATTGGTTTGCTTCAGTAATATATGATTAGCTCTCTTGTATTTGATAATTATTTTCTTTGAGAGTTGTTTCAAATAAGTTGATCGGTGTTGGAGAAGAGTCAAATATTTCATGCTTATAGCCGTGTAATAGGAAGCTTGTTTTGACTGTGGCTTTGACTTTGTCATGTCATATTAGATGTTATTTTAATCCTGTGCGTAGTAGTATATGATGTATCATGACTAGTCTCAAATAGCTGAGAGTGCTTAATGTGTCACTGAAATTGATCATGTGTTGTTTCCTCATATTGAAGCATGGTATTGTGGTATTCTCCTTTGAATGATTTGTCTGGATTGACTTGGCACATGCTCACACCATGTTATCACTAAAAATGAAGTCACCTCTAGCCTTGATGATCATTTAGTTTTTGACTTGTAATATCACTTCATTCTTTGATTAATTGTGTTTTGTTGCCTTTTAGCTAGGCCTAGAAAAGTGGATTCACGTGTTTTGAAGTGAAGAAGCATCCAAATCAAGAAAAGGAAATTCCTTAATAATGCATTGTATTTTATCTAAGTGAGTTTCAGAGGCTACTCTCTTAGAACTTTTAGGCTTACTATTCTCATCAAATTAATTTTCAGGAACAATCCAATCAAAATTCTTTTCTTGGCCTTCATGCAGTGCTACCCATTTAAAGGGGATTGGTATTTTCTCCACCTTTTCATTTTTTGATTCAGTTTTTTTAAGAGCACCAACAATATCTACACATGATCCTAGCATATCGAAATGATCAAAGACTTCTATAGCTTCTATAGCAACATCTCCAAGTTCTTTAAGCATGGTTTCTAAGATAATTTTTGTTGATATCTTCAATATTATTCAAGTTGAGGAACATATTCTGCAGTATGGGATGAAGGTTAACAAACCTAGCTTCTAACATGTGGATTAAAGAAGTTGCAGCAATTTCATAATTTGGAGCAAGTTCTACTATGGATTTTCCTCAAATTTATCATGCTTACTAACATGATTACATAATTCTTTAATGGTGTCCTTTCCAAGTATAGAACCACTACCAACTAGAAGATCTTTCAGGGTAAACTTAGGGAGCAACATGATGAATAAAAACAACAAGGTAATAAAAATAACAACTAGAATAAGAACTCATTTTTTTGTGTTTTTAATAGAGAGAAGCAAACAAGACAAAATAAAATAAACTAAGCAAAACTAAAACAATGTAAAGAGATTGGAAGTGAGAGATTCCCCTTGCAGAAATTCTCGTCCTCCCCGGCAACGGAGCTAGAAAAGATTGATGGTGAAAGGGTTGACGCGGGAGTGGTTGCTTCTTGATGACTTTGAAATCCCCGGCAACAACGCCAGAAAAGAGCTTTATGCGCGTGTAACACAAGTTCGGTTGGAAACCCCAAGAGGAAGGTATGAAGAGCACAATAGCAAGTTTCCCTCAGAAAGAAACCAAGGTTGAATCAACTAGTAGGAGGAAGGAGTAAATTCAGAAGGTTGATGTAGTTGAGATGGTAGAACGCACTACCGGTTCAGCAGCAACGTGGAACCTACACAATACAATCAGATCACTTTTCCCCAGCGAAGCAGTGAGGTTGTCAATCTCACCGGTTTTGCTGAACACAATGAGGTTAAACGTATGGTGTGGAAAACAATATGAGAACAGTAGCATCATTGTGAATACAATAATTGCAGTGGTTGTATTATTAGTATGAGAAAATGGGCCGGGGTCCACAGTTCACTAGTGGTGTCTCTCCATAGAATATAAATAACATGTGTGGTGAACGAATTACAGCTGGGCAATTGACAGAAATGAAGGTTGCACCGTAGTGCATATGGAAGACATAATAATACAATGTGATTCATGCGGGCATTACAACAAAATACATAGACCATAATCCAACTACATCTATGACTAATAATCCACCCTCCGAATATCATCCGAACTAACGTTGGGTATTAAGTTGCAAGCATCAGAATCACAGTAAGCAAAGTGTGTAATGTAAAAAATGTAAACAAAGTAAACACCGTTGTTTTCTCCCTAATGGCAACATCACATCCTCCATCCGTCACGTTTCTGTCACTCGAGCACAGTTGCATAGGAGGCATGAACCCACTATCGAGCATAAATACTCCCTCTTGGAGTCACTAGCATCTACTTGGCCAGAGCATCTACTAATAGCGGAGAGCATGCAAGATCATAAATAACATATGCATGAAGATAATGTGATAGATTGATAATCAGAAGACATAGCATTCAACATTCATCGGATCCCAGCAAACACAACATGTAGCGTCACATTAAGATGATCTCTATCATGTAGGGCAGCTCACGAGATCTAAACATGATGCATAAAGTAGAGCAGACAACCATCTAGCTACTGCTATGGACCCGTAGTCCAGGGATGAACTACTCACACATCACTTCAGAGGAGGGCATGGTGGTGTAGACCCTTCCGGTGATGAATTTCCCTCCCGGCAGGGTGCCGGGGAGAGCTCCAGAACCCTCCCGATCTCAGGATGACGATGATGGCGGCCTCGGGTGTTTCTCGGAAAAAAGTGGTATATTTCTAGGGTTGACGTATCGGGGGGAATATATAGGCGAAAGGGCGATGGCGGTGGATGCCCGACGGGCCCACACCACCCCACGGAGCGGCCAGGGGGAGGGGCGCCCCCCCATGGTGTTGCCCCCTGTGGTCCCCCTCCGGGCCTCTTCGGGACTCTGTGGAACCTTCGGGGTTTCTAAGACTTTCGGGATTCGAATTATCCAATTCCACGAATATTTCCAGAACAACTTTTCTGAAACTAAAAACAACAGAAAACAGAGAATTGGCTCTGTGGCCTCTTGTCAATAGGTTAGTTCCTGAAATCGATAAAAATGATATAAAGTGTATAGCGAACATGTGAGAAATAACATGAAAACAACATGGAACATCAGAAATTAAGGATACATTTATGACGTATCAATCACTTACATACTCGAGACGAGCAAGAGTTAAACTTGGGCATGCTGATGTGTTCCAAACATATCTATAATTTTTGATGGTCCATGTTTTTTTCTATCAAATACCTTTTGTTTTCCACATGTTTTCTATCGTTTTCCGTATGTTTTCATAGACTAACCTACTGAAAAAATGCCCTAGGCCAGTTGCTATTTTCTGCTATTTTTCTATTTTAGAAAAGTTCTTAAAGAAATATTCTCGGAAAGGGCTAAAAATCCACGAAGATCATTTTCTACCCGGAACGAAGATGGAGTCCAAACAAGAGCCAGAGGGAGGCCAGGGGGTGGCAGGCGTGGCCCTACCCTAGGCCGTGCCTGGTGGGCCTCTAGAGACCCTGACCACCGCCTCTCGCCACCCTCTTCTCCTATAAATTGCTTTTAACCCTAAAATCATCAAGGACAGAGTTATTTTCCAGAAAACATACAGAGAGCCGTCGTCACCTCGAAAGTCCAATCTAGGGATTATGTAGCCCTATTCTCGCCGCCGTAGACAAGGCGGAGGTGGGGCTAGGCGACGGCGATGGGGAGTACCTCGTGAGTCGCGGGAGCGGTTCACGAGACGAAGCATTCCCTTGTTTCACTTTACTAACTTCTGGTCAGAAATACCCAAGTAAATAGTATCACGTGCTATCGACACACCATATTTTTGGATGAGAATTTGTAGATGTACATGATATATACAACATAGTTTACACACACATAATTTATTTCAGATTTTTTTAAAACTTATAAGTAGGAAATCCGTTGATGGATTGCGGACAAAACTAGTTGCAAACTTTGGTTTTACTGATTCTTGGTGCACATGCAACCATGTAGTGCAACAAAAGAAAACACGTCCTAAAATAATAAGTACATGCTCCTGTGTACCCCCAAAAAACGAAGGTACGTACATGGTTGTCTACCGATCCCCACAAGGCCACAACCAACCAAATCCCGTTTCGTCACCTTGTGTGGAAAAAAAGAAGACTCAGACAGGACAAGTAGCTGGACATGCCAAACACCAGCAAAATGAGTTGTCTGGGAAACGACACTCAACCCAGCCAACCTTCCGTCCTGTATGCCCACTTGTACTTTATGCATGTTGCGTGGCACGGATAGCTTAACGACTCAATTTTGGTCAGGTCTTGTGGAAAAAAAGGGGACCCAACACAGCTAGCACTCGTCAAGTTGTAACGAATTTAATGGCAGCTGTATATCTAGGACCTTTCTTTTGTTGGGACTCCCACGGGGAGCCCCTATATATCGCCTTCTGCGAGCTCTAGTATGGGCTCGCCCGTGCACTGTTGGTGAACAAAATATAATAGTGAACCAAAAATTTCGGTGAACCGAAAATGCCGGCCAACCAAAAAAATGTGAACCAAAATTGTTCCAAAATTTATAATGGTTTGGATTTTTAAAAATAGTTGCAAACTAAAAAATGGTTCCACGTTTGAAAAATTTCAGTAAAACAGAAACGAATACCATGGTCATGCCTCTTGCTAAGTCTACCTCTGATCATGTACCATGTGTCATCTCCATCTCCACCACCATTCCAAAAGCCCAGATTTTCAGGTTTGAGAACCATTGGATCTATCAGCCAGGTTTCATGGATCTTATTGATAGAGTTTGGAAATGGCCTGTTAGGAAAAACAACATTGCTGCCACCATTACTGCTAAAGTTAAAAACATCAAGCATGAACTCAAAAGGTGGGGTAGAACCCTCTCTAATCTGAAGTTTTTAATTGCCAAATGCAATAAGGTAATTTTGATCTTGGACACTCTGGAGGAGGAAAGGAGTCTTAGTAGACCTGAATTTAATTTCAGAATTATTGTTAAAACACACCTGAATAAGCTCCTCCTTTCTCAATCTGCTTATTGGAAGAATAGATGCACTATCAGATGGGTGCAACTTGGTGGAGAAAATACCAAATTCTTTCATGCCAAAGCTACTGAAAGGTATAGATTTAATACTATTGCTGAGATTAAAAATGAGGAAGGGATCTCATTGATTGATCATCATCATAAGGCAGCTGCTTTTTGGACTTGTTTCAAGAATAGAATGGGGGTATCATCTGTCATCACTCAGCATTTAAATCTTTCTAATTTTATAAAGCCTTCTGATAACCTGGATTGTTTTATTGATCCATTCACCCCAGAGGAAATTGTTAATGTTGTGAAATCTCTTAAGACTGATAGAGCTCCAGGGCCTGATGGTTTCAATGGTCTGTTTGTGAAAAAATGTTGGGATGTGTTAAAAGAAGATTTCACTCAACTGTGCCATGATTTTCATTCAGGGTGTCTATCTTTGCAGAGTATAAATGATTCTTATATCACTCTCATACCAAAAACAAATTCCCCTGAGACTGTTAATGATTTCAGGCCAATTTCATTGACTAATACTTGTCTCTAATTTGTCACGGGGCTGATTGCTAATAGAATGCAGAATATCATTTTTGATACAATTCATGATAACCAATATGGTTTCATAAAGGGTCGAACTATCCAAGATTGTCTTGCCTGGTCGTTTGAATTCTTGTTCCAATGCTAGCAGTCCAAGAAGAAAATAGTGATCCTCAAAATTGATTTTAAAAAGGCCTTTGATACCTTGGATCATGAAGCTATTTTACAAGTCTTGAGAATGAAAGGATTTCCAGAGCTTTTTATTTGTTGGGTCAGAGAAATTATAGCATCTGGTTCTTCCTCTGTACTCCTTAATGGGATTCCTGGCAAGAAATTTATCTGCAAAAGAGGAGTTAGGCAGGGAGATCCACTGTCTCCTCTCCTTTTTGTTGAAGGAGCTGATTTATTACAAAGCCTAGTCAATAAGGCTTATTCTGATGGAATACTTTCCTCTCCTATCCCAGTTAGAAAAGATTTCCCCATTATTCAGTATGCTGATGATACCATAGTGGTTCTACCAGCACGTAAAAAAGACTTGGAGGTCTTCAAGGAAATTCTGCAAACATATGCTGCCTTTACAGGATTGAAAATCAATTTTCACAAATCATCTATGATTCCCATCAATCTGGATTCTGATGAAACTACTGCTCTGGCTGAATTTTTTCAGTGTAAAACTGGGTCTATGCCTTTCACTTATCTTGGATTGCCCATGGGTACTACTAGACCAACTATTAAAGATTTTTCACCATTAATTGATAGAGTTGAGAGAAGGCTTTCTGCCACTATCTCATTTCTTTCCTATGGTGATAGGTTGGTGTTGGTAAATTCTGTTTTATCTTCACTACCAACATATTACATGCTCTCTTTGGTTATTCCTGCTGGTGTTATTGAGGTCATTGACAGAGCAAGAAGGCATTGTTTGTGGAGCAAGAGAGGGAAGGACAAAGCTAATTCTCTTGCATCTTGGTCTATGGTGTGTAAACCTAAAAGGAAGGGAGGACTTGGGGTCCTAAATTTGAAAATACAAAATTCTGCTCTTCTCCTCAAACACCTAGATAAATTTTATAATCAGGAGGACTTGCCTTGGGTCCAGCTCATTACTGATGCTTACTATCATCAGTTTGTTCCTCATTTTGTGGTTGAATCAGGTTCTTTTTGGTGGAGAAATATTTTGGCTTTATCTGAGGAATACACAAATTTCACTACATGCTCTGTGGGAAATGGTTTCACTGCTCTTTTTGGGGAGGATAATTGGCAGCCACAATTGCTTAAGATAACCTTCCCAAGGTTATATTCTTTTGCTAAAGATAAACTTCAATATGTTCATGGGTTTTTACTATGCACAGATTGTATTCAGAATTTTTCTCTCCCATTGACTATCCAAGCAAATGAGGAGTTAATGCTGTTGAAACGCATGATTGTCAATTTTACACTCCAGTCAAGTATTAAAGATCAATGGAAGAGTCCTAATTCAACTGGCAGGTTACATCCAAGTTCCTTTTATAAACACCATTTTAATAGTACTCCTGATGATGTACTTTCCTATGGAATTTAGAAGAGTAAATGTCAGTCTAAACACAGATTTTTTGCATGGCTCTTGCTGCATGATAGAATTAACACCAAGGATATGTTGATTAGAAGGCACTGGAATGTGAGTGACTCTTCTGATTGTGTCCTATGTTCTGCACATGTTTATGAAGACTGGAGGCATTTGTTCTTTAATTGCACATATAGTACAAGGATTTGGAACTATCTACAAATTCCTTGGAACCCAGGATCTTCATTTTTTACAATCAAGTCTGCCAAGAAACATTTTTCAGGTCCCTTCTTTGAGGAGATAGTGATCCTGTCCTGCTGGGGCATCTGGAAACAGAGAAATGGTTGGATTTTTAAGAACATCAAACCAAGTTTTAGAGGATGGAAGCCGTTGTTTATACAGGAAGTCACCCTGTTTAAGTACAGGGTGAAGAGAGATCTCTCTGTTTTTTTGACATCATGGATTGATTCACTCCCCTAATTCCCTGTATATAGTGTAAATATTATAAATAACCTTTATTTCTTTAATAAATTGGGGGGCTGTGGGGGATTCCCCCACAGTAATGGTGTCAAAAAATATATTAAAAAGGAATATTTTCAAATAAAGGAAAATAAAATTAAAAATTAAAAAAAGAAACAGAAACATAAAGAATAAAACGGAAAAGAAAAACTAAAATAAAAAAAAGAAAATGGGAAAAAATGAAACAGAAACAAGAGACAATAAAAAGCGTAAAAACGAAATGAGTACAAAAACTCTTCGTTGCCTAGTGGTTGTTCCTCAGTTCGGTTGAGGCCTAGTTCACAGGTTCGAATCCTGCTATTGTTGTTTTACTTGTCATTTTCTCTGTAAACAGAATCAACTATTGGGCCGGCCCGCTTAGAGAGTACGTGAGTGAGTCGGTGTTTAGACTCGAAATAGGCGACATATAGTGCCTGCGCTCCCACGGTCCCTCACAATATTGCATTTTTAGCGCAAGGATCCTGGCATCATGGGTCGTGGCCTGCTAGAGTTTGTATGCGCGTTGGTGCATGCAGCCAGCAAAAGCAAATGAAACGGGCTGCTGTCTTGCCTAGCTGGGCCAATAACAAACTGCTTGCAAAATAGAAAACATGCGAGTATTATGTAGCAGGATTTTGGGGGCCCTGTTCCGCCGATCACTTCGAACATGGCCATCGACGGGCCATGCTTCCAGCTGTACATGCCAAAGACCATCACGTTCTCCAGCAGGTTACATGACTGAATGTTTATTTTATTTTGGTTATATGAAAGGACATCTGAAATATTCTCTCCTATCCAAATAAAAAAAATGTCGCAACCTGTACCTATAAGTTATGCTACATGATAAGTTCATTTCCGCCGATACTCTTTTTTAGATCGTACAGTAGTAGAAAAAGGGCCTATGGGATTTAGGCCCCGTTAGCTATTGGACCGGAATTAGAAGGGGCGGTGTCAACCGTTCGCCTGGCCGCGAAACATTTTAGTCCCGGGTCGTAATACAACCGTTCGTCTGGCGCGAGACCTTTTAATTCCGGGACGTAATACGGCTCGGGACTAAAGGTCCAAACCGTTCGCCTCCCGCGTGCTTTTAAATTTGTTCCGGTCGGGTGGGATCAAAAAAAGAAACGAGGCGCTAATTGCTACAGTAACCGTGGTGCTAACTCTCTTCTTCTTCCTCCTCTTACTCTACTCTCTTCTTCCTAATCCTCCATCATGAATCCATATGGTATTCGGTTTTTGGATGTGTCCACACAAGGCAAGAACCTTCTCGATGTCGCCTACAAAACAAGAGCACTAGGGTACCGGGTCTTCTTGCCGATTTGGAGCGATGGCTTCACGAGGATGAACACAAGTTCCTTGGCCTTGATCTTGATTACACGGCCGATCAACGAGATTTTATCGTCATCCAAATTTCTCACAAGAAACATGTCATGGTCTTCCAATGGGCAAGGTAACACGAACTTCTTGTAGGATAGGAAAATTGCATACGATAGCAACATGTGGCCATTTGAATCCTATTGTAAAGAGAGCTTCTTTTGATTCACATAGGATAGGAAAATTGCATCGGATAGCAACATGTCCATTTGAATGCTATATGGAAAGGAGTTCCGTTTGATTCGTATATATGGGAAGATAAATTAATTCCTTGTCTTTGATTCCTAAAAGACCATGTCCATTTTGTGTAGGATGGGAAAATTACTCATTTTATTACATTTGTTCCATTTGTTGTTGCATTGAAAGAATAAACTTGCTGCAGCGGTATATAACATATTTGTTCAATTTTCTGTTGCATTGAAACAATATATTTGTTGTGGCGGTATTTAACATTTGTTCCATTTTTGTTTTGCAGTAGTGACAAGCACTATCCAGAACTCATGGATTTCCTTGTCAACAGCGGCATACGTTTTGCTAGCGTTGATATACGAATGACAAGTTGAAGATGCTGCGCACCTGGAGTATTGAGATAACAGTTGACTGCCACATTGATCTCTGGGGCATGTTCTAGCTTCTGTATCTTAAAACTTCGATGGATGATATGGAAGGTGCCTTGATCGATGAGGAGTACATTGATATGAAAAACAAAAACCCCAGAGACATCACAGGTTCTGTGAGAAGACGCCACTTGACAGGATCAACCTTGATTATGCAGCAATAGATGCATACGTTTCATTCGAGTTGTACCGCAGGATTAGTATTCTCGACTATGGGCAGCGTCACCTAATGCCCCTTGGGTCTCCTGCAAGTTAGGGGTATTCTCCTCGCCGAACTTCTTGTGCTCCCGGCCCTCCCCTTCTGGCGGTGGGTTCGGCGGCAAGTTATGGGTCCTGATCATAGACCTCGACGATGAAGGTGAGGTGAGTGAGGCGAGCGACGCGGGCGAGCCGTCGCCACACTCTGGTCGGCCGAGTCCCCCATCTCCAACTCTGGGTGACTTCGTGCAGGCGGAGGCGCAACTGGGGGCTTGCTGCGTTCTTCTCGGCGGTCAGCTTTCGCGCCGGGTGGCCGAGGCTCGAGCTTCCCTATGGCGCCGTGCTCCGGATCCAGCCCTGAGGTAGGAGGGCGCCATGGTGGGACGGGGCGGGGACCCCGGTCCCTGCTGTACCGCTCGGGTTGGCCGCGTGAGCGGGCCTCGCCTCCTCACCCCTCGCTGGGGCGGAGTGTCTTGCGCCCTTCTGATGTTGTGGGTGTCGGATCACCGGCGCCTTTGCCGCCAGCTTCGCGAACGAGCCCTAGGGTTCGCGAGGGCGAGACGGGACCGAGGGTTCCCGTTCTCCGGGCTTGGTAGGCTGGTGAGCCGCTGCACGAGCCCGATTCAGCAGCGGGGGCCCAGGAGCCCTTCCTGAATCAGCCTTTGGAGGGCCCACCATCGGTGCTATCTTTGCCTTGAAATTGTATTAATTCTTGGACTAAGTCTAAAGATGTTTTTATTGGAAAATATTATCCTCCTGCTAAGATTATATCTTTAAGAAGTAGCGTTATGAATTTTAAGCAACTTGATAATGAGCATGTTGCTAAACTTTGGGAAAGAATGAAATCTTTAGTAAAGAATTGTCCCACTCGTGGACTGACTACTTGGATGATTATCCAAACCTTTTATGCAGGTATGAATTTTTCTTCAAGAAACCTTCTGGATTTAGCTGTTGGAGGAACCTTTAGGACCCACACGAGAAAGGCCCCGGTCGTCAGCGAGAGGGGTACGCGAGAGCATGTGTCGAAAACTATTAAAATCGGCTGGGTGTGCCTCGCACAGCCACTCTGGTGGCCTGGTTGGCATCGAGCCTTTATAGGATAGATGACTTTGGGGGCAGAAACAAAACTTCTTGATAATATGATGGTAAATTATTCTCAATGACATACTAAGAGAGCTAGAACCGGTAAGAAGGTAAATTCTGTTGAAGAAAACTCCTCTTTGAGTGATAGACTTGATGCTATTATGTCTATGTTTGTGAATGGTCATGCTCCTATTGATCCAAACAATGTTTCTTTAGCCTTCCTCACTCCTCCTCGGGTCCTCGTCGTGCCGGCGAGCTCTCCGCCGTGAAGCCACCGCGTCGTCCGGAGACCCCTACTGCCACGCGTCAGTAGCAGGCCGGGGCGCGCCCTCCATCCCCTCCATCTTTGACGGCCAGGGGGGCCGCCACCACCACCGCGTGAGGCCGGCGGCGGAAGCGGCCGGGGACGGCTCGGGGGGAGGGGGAGCTTGGCGGCTAGGGTTTTCGCCCCAAGGTCGCCCGCGCTAGCGACCCGGAGGGGATTGGAGGGGAGGGGAGGGCAAAAGCCCAAATGGACACACCTAGTCGTACACAAAATCGGTTGGCAGGTTTAGTAATTACCGGACTCCATGTCCAAAAAAAAAAACCAAAGACATATAATATAAAACGTGTCAAGGAACAACTACCCAGTTACGTGTAGTTACGTAACTAAAACCTTTCATTAAATCCTAGCCACCGCTTTTACATCCAACTATCAAAAATAATTTAGATGATGTGGATCCACGTGGTGGCTCTGTTTGACAACCTTATATTGCTTTTAATATAGTATAATATAATATAATAGATGGAATCGGGGAGGGCTCCCTTTTATCTTAAAACAAACTTGCTGTGGATATATTTCGTGAGGTTTGAATGTGACCACTGCATGCTACTCTTACCTTTCCGTGACATTGGATCGTCCTGATTCTAACGGGCTCAAGGCCTGCCCCATACCCCATTTGGAATGCATCCGAATTGTAAGCATCTGCAAGTACCAGCCGGCGATTATCCAGACTCATATTTGTTTAGATAAAGTATTATTCAGACTCATAGTTGCCATTCAAGTGTCTGTTGAATATATTAGCAATTTAGCACATGATTTAATTCGAAATAGCAGCAGATGAATTGCGACAGTAGCAAATACAGTAATCATGCAAATATCTAGATCTAGTACAGTAGACAGACTGATCCAATCTATAGCTAGAACTAGACATAAGAATTTCAGGAATATCTCATACAGATGGAATAGAGTTACGTACGATGGAGCGGTAGCGGCACCGCCGTTGTTGTTGTCCACGTCGGCCATGTCGTCGATGAAGAGGTTGCCGAGGTCGGGGAAGAAATCGTCGTTGGGGAAGTAGTCGCCGTCAGCAGTCGCGCGAGTGCGCTCCCCAAAAACCTGATCGCCCCTCTCCCGTACAGGATCACAAGAGGCGGGGTTCCGGAGGCGTGTTGTCCCTTCTCGCGGTGCACGCCAGAAGGAGGGATGGAGAAGACTTGATTGGCGGCGCAGTGTTTTGGAACGGTGGTGCGAAACCATATGACGAAGTAGCGGCTAGGGTTTACCGTATGCGCGTATTTATATGCGGGCTGGGAGAGACGTGGGCCTAACTCCACGTCTGAGTCGGTTCGGCTCCACGATCCAGAAAGGAAACGGAAACGGTTTTGGAATTAACGCGTCCGTTAATTACCAAATTAATGACTCATTAAGTTTTCCCAATCGACAAAATAAACGCTCTCGGCTCGGCTCATTCCCGCAACCCGCGGCGCGTCGTGACGTGTCGAGACGAGGCGAGGCGGGCGGCGGAGGAGGAGGAGCGCGCGTGTGGCACACCTCTCCTCTTGCCTTGCCTACTCATACATGAGCTAGAATGGCTCACCTTATAAGGTGCTTCCACTCTCTCCAAACTAGCAATGTGGGACTAAACTTTAGTCCCACTCACTCCACTTATTATTCATGAATGGGCCATGACAATTTCAGGATTTTAGTGGGCTTAGTGGGCTAGACATGTGAGCCCATATACATAGCCCATACAAAATTCCAACAATCCCCCACAAAGTGTCATTAGCACATTTCATAAACTCTGTTCCAAAACATTGTTTATATACCGGTGTTAGTGGAGACTGTTAAGTTGAACTTCCACTTAGAACATCATGCTACACTAGTTCACAACTTGAATAGTGGACTACGCCTTGAACTACAAGTTTGCTGTGATACTAGTTTCACACAACGTCTGAACCGATACTAGGCTGCCGCAAGGCTTCCCCGCGGTTTGGAGCGTATGCGTCATACTCCGAAGGCCTTTCATGAGTTTATTAGAGAGCACCCGATTCTCATAGACTGCGACGTTTAACAGTCAGACTCATATAGGTGAGTTCCTCAGGAGATGTTCTGTAGGACACATCTCTGCTTATATATATAAGCCACTTGGAACACATTAAGACAAATGTCAACCTACCATACAGATCAGGAGAGTATTGCATCTTTTATGGAGTGGAATAAAATATAAGGATACTCTCCTCTCAGCTGACCAACAGCTTGTCTCCCACTTCTAATTCACGGGATCTCCGATCACATAGAGTGGGTTACCACTGTGGTCAACTCATAACGTGGGCCTCAAACCCATCTCCCTCGATGCATTATCTATCACATTCCGTGATAAACCCTTTGTGAAGGGATCTGCCAAGTTCATAGACGTTTGGATATAATCCAACGCAATAACTCCGGAGTTCTTCAATTTCCTGACAGATTTTAATCTCCTCTTCACATGTCTTGATGACTTTGCATTATCCTTAGAACTGTTCACTTTGACGATCACAGTTTGATTATCACAGTTCATTAGGATTGCGGGTATTGGCTTTTCAACCATAGGCAAGTCCATCAAGAGCTCACGAAGCCACTCTGCCTCAACAGTGGCTGTATCTAGTGCTGCGAGTTCTGCTTCCATAGTTGACCTTGTTAAAATGGTCTGCTTGCAAGACTTCCAGGAAACAGCGCCACCACCAAGTGTAAAAACATAACCACTAGCGGCCTTAAGCTCATCAGCATCAGATATCCAATTAGAATCACTATATCCTTCCAGAACCCTCGGGTTTCCGGTATAGTGAATTCCATAGCTCGCAGTGCCTTTTAAATAGCGCATAACTCTCTCAAGCGCACGCCAATGATCATCTCCCGGATTGGAAACAAACCGGCTCAATTTGCTCACAGCAAAAGAGATGTCAGGCCTCGTGGCACTCGCCAAATACATAAGCGAGCCTATAATCTGAGAATATCTCAGTTGATCTCTAGTAATCCGTTGATTCTTTCGAAGCAACAAACTAGCATCATATGGAGTTGAAGAAGGCTTGCAGTCACTATACCCGAAGCGACTCAAGACCTTTTCCACATAGTGAGATTGAAGCAGTGTGATCCCACCATTATCATCTCTCAACAGCTTGATGTTCAAGATAACATCAGCTACTCCTAGATCCTTCATCTCAAAACAGCGAGATAAGAAATCCTTAACTTCCTTGATTAAATCAAGATTGGTCCCAAAGATCAATATGTCATCAACGTATAGACATAGAATAACTCCCTCGCCCCCACCATGGCGATAGTACACACATTTATCAGCTTCGTTTACAACAAAGCCTTCAGCAGTCAAAGTCCTTTCAAACTTCTCGTGCCATTGCTTAGGTGCTTGTTTGAGGCCGTATAATGACTTCAATAACTTACACACTTTGCCTTCCTGACCGGGTACTACGAAACCATCTGGCTGCTCCATGTAAATTTCCTCGTCCAACTCTCCATTAAGGAAAACCGTCTTAACGTCCATTTGATGAACGAGAAGACCGTGCGAGGCAGCCAGTGAGAGTAGCACACGAATGGTGGTCAGTCTAGCCACAGGTGAGTAAGTATCAAAGAAGTCTTCACCTTCTTTCTGGGTATAACCCTTGGCCACAAGCCTTGCCTTGTACTTTTCAATTGTACCATCAGGCCTAAGCTTTTTCTTGAACACCCACTTACATCCTACAGGTTTACACCCATAAGGACGATCAGTGATTTCCCAGGTTCCGTTAGCCAAGATGGAATCCATCTCGCAACGAACAGCCTCCTTCCAGTAGTCAGCATCAAGAGACGCATAGGCTTCTGAAATAGTCTTGGGTGTGTCATCCACGAGGTACACAATGAAATCATTACCAAAGGACTTTGCAGTCCTCTGTCTCTTGCTCCTTACAGGAACTTCATTGTCATCCTCCTCGGGATTCTCAACGTGTTCTATCGGAATGGTGGATTCAGGAATCTCAGCTAATTCCTGACTAGATGAAACATGTTTCTCCTGATTTGATGAGCTAGACATATCCTTCATAGGAAATATGTTCTCAAAGAAAGTCGCATCATTCGACTCCATAATCGTACCAACATGCATGTCGGATACCTCAGATTTTACTATCAAGAATCTATAACCAATGCTATTAAAAGCATAGCCCAGAAGAACACAATCTACGGTTTTAGGTCCAAGCTTGCGCTTCTTGGGAATTGGTATATTGACTTTCGCCAAACAACCCCAAGTACGTAGGTAGGAGAGTTTCAACCTTTTCCTTTCCCATTCCTCAAATGGAGTAATGGTTTTATTCTTTGTGAGAACTCGGTTTAGGACATGACATGCAGTCATTAGCGCCTCCCCCCACCATGCCTTGGAGAGACCCGAAGTGTCTAACATGGCGTTAACCAAATCAGACAGCGTTCGGTTATTTCTTTCAGCCACCCCATTTGACTGAGGTGAGTAGGGAGGCGTCCTCTCATGAATAATACCGTGTTCAGCACAAAAAGAATTAAACTCGTTGGAAAAATACTCTCCACCACGATCAGACCTAAGCCGTTTAATTTTACGATCAAGTTGGTTCTCTGCTTCGGCCTTATAGTTCTTGAAATAAGTTAAAGCTTCATCTTTAGATTTCAGAAGATACACATAACAATATCTAGTGGAGTCATCAATAAGTGTCATAAAATATTTCTTTCCACCTTTTGTCAATACGCCATTCATCTCACAAAGATCAGAATGTATAAGTTCTAGTGGTGCCAAGTCTCTCGCCTCCGCAGTCTTATGAGATTTGCGAGGTTGCTTAGCTTGAACACACACTTGACATTTGGAACCTTTAATAGTACTGAATTTCGGAATTAAACTCATATTTGCTAACCGCGTCATGCAACCAAAATTAATGTGACAAAGTCGTGAATGCCAAACATCACAATCATTATCGTGGCAAACATTATTAATAACTTTGGTGCAAATATCTGACAAGGATAAGCGGAACAAGCCTCCGCACTCATAGCCTTTACCAATAAATTGTCCATACTTGGAAATTACAACTTTATTAGACTCGAAAACCAACTTAAAACCATCTCGACATAAACGTGAGCCGCTGACGAGATTTTTATTGATGGAGGGCACATGATGAACGTTGTTCAGTCGCACGATCTTCCCCGAAGTAAACTTCAGATCGACCGTACCAACACCACGAACAGTAGCACGTGACCCGTTCCCCATCAGCACGGGGGAAGTCCCTGTGACCTGATAAGAAGAGAACATAGAAGCATCAGCACAAACATGTACATTGGCACCTGTGTCAATTAACCATTCAGGTGAATGACAAACTGAAAGAATAGTGGGAACTATACCGTACCCAGAGTCCTTCATCTCAATGTCAGCCATGACAACATTAGCGGTCTTGCCGCTGTTCTCCTGCTGCTGCAGCTCATAACGCTTAGGGCACTTTGGAGCCCAATGGGTCAGTTCACCGCAAACGTGACATGACCCCTTTCTCTTCTTGAAGTTGGTAGAGTGCGACGGCTTAAACTTGCCATCGGGCTTGCCTTTACCCTCGGATTTCTTCTTGTTATATTTAGGCTTGTTGGGCGGGTAATGTTTCTTCTATACCACATGAGCAGAAGAACCTACCTCAGCAACCCGAGCACGTGTATCCTTTGCTCTCGCCTTCTCTTCCACATCAAGAGATCCGATGAGGTCCATAACGGAAAACTCCTGTCTCTTGTGTTTTAGAGAAGTAGCAAAGGTGCTCCATGAAGATGGAAGCTTGGCAATAATGCCTCCGGCCACAAACTTGTCCGGTAACATACACTTAAAGTGCTCAAGTTCTTTAGCGAGTGAATGTATCTCATGAGCCTGTTGAACAACAGAGCGCTCATCAGTCATCCTGTAGTCATAGAATTGCTCCATGACATACAGCTCGCTGCCAGCATCCGAGGCCCCAAATTTGGCCTCGAGTGCAGCCCACATATCCTTGCCGTTATCAAACGACATGTATGGATCCACAATAGAATCATCAATTATACCGAGGAGGGCACTTTTAAACATAGTGTCCATATTCTCAAAGGCCTCCAGCTGTGCTGGATTGAGATCGCCCTCAGGTTTACCCTTGGTGGCCGCATAGCAGCGCAAGGTTTGAAACCATAGCACTGCTCTCGTGCGCCACCTCTTATAGTCCACACCCTTGAAAGGGTTTGGCCTTGTCGCCGCAATGACAGACGGCGCAGGTGCAACAAATTGCCTATAATAAGGTTTTTGGAATGTTGAATATATTAGCAATTTAACACATGATTTAATTCGAAATAGCAGCAGATGAATTGCGACAGTAGCAAATACAGTAATCATGCAAATATCTAGATCTAGTACAGTAGACAGACTGATCCAATCTATAGCTAGAACTAGACATAAGAATTCCAGGAATATCTCATACAGATGGAATAGAGTTACGTACGATGGAGCGGTAGCGGCACCGCCGTTGTTGTTGTCCACGTCGGCCATGTCGTCGATGAAGAGGTTGCCGAGGTCGGGGAAGAAATCGTCGTTGGGGAAGTAGTCGCCGTCAGCAGTCGCGCGAGTGCGCTCCCCAAAAACCTGATCGCCCCTCTCCCGTACAAGATCACAAGAGGCGGGGTTCCGGAGGCCTGCTGTCCCTTCTCGCCGTGCACGCCGGAAGGAGGGATGGAGAAGACTTGCGAAACCATATGACGAAGTAGCGGCTAGGGTTGCGTATTTATATGCGGGCTGGGAGAGACGTGGCCGTAACTCCACGTCTGAGTCGGTTCGGCTCCACGATCCAGAAAGGAAACGGAAACGGTTTTGGAATTAACGCGTCCGTTAATTACCAAATTAATGACTCATTAAGTTTTCCCAATCGACAAAATAAACGCTCTCGGCTCGTTCCCGCAACCCGCGTCGCGTCGTGACGTGTCGTGACGGGCGGCGGAGGAGGAGGAGCGCGTGTGTGGCACACCTCTCCTCTTGCCTTGCCTACTCATACATGAGCTAGAATGTCTCACCTTATAAGGTGCTTCCACTCTCTCGAAACTAGCAATGTGGGACTAAACTTTAGTCACACTCACTCCACTTATTATTCATGAATGGGACATGACAATTTCAGCATTTTAGTGGGCTTACTGGGCTAGACATGTGAGCCCATATACATAGCCCATACAAAATTCCAACAGTGTCTGTATCATCTACTTAATCATGTTCAGTATTGTTTTAATTTTTTGCATAATACTTGTAGAAAATCCTCATCGTTAAGGTACTACAAAAGGTGATAATAAACCCACACACGCGCGCGCGCGAGATAATCAGTCAAGTGACCAAAATCAAGTTGCTGCAACAAATAAGTTGTTTATCAGGCAGAGGGAGCCGCGCTGCTTAATTAATTTACCCGTGCCGTTGGAAGGTGCTTTTGAATTTGTAGTGCGAAAGACAGAGTCACATGACGGAGCAGGTGCAGGGGTTCTCGTGGTTGAAAATCCGTACGGGGCCATCTGGGTGCTGCAGGTAGTAGCTGCCCGGTGCAGAACTCCGTTTCTGGGTGTCGGCATTGCCGCCGTAGTAGTTGCAGTAGCTTCGCGGGGAGTCCTGCGTCTGTGGGTACGGAAGCCCGGACGGCGCCGCCCTGATCATTTTCGCCCTGCGTTTGTGCATGTCACCCGCCGCAGCCGCTCTGTCTTTCTGCTTCTTCTCGCCCTTAGCCTTCTTATCGTCCTTACCTGCGGGCCACACGGCCTCCACTGGTCGTCTGAGCTTCTCCTTGAGGTACACAACCATGGCGGCGACGTCCATGGTCCCAACGACCTCCACCTCGTCCTTGGCGGTGTCCACCACCACGTCTTTCACTCCTAGATCGAGCCACATAACAAGAGCGGTCACCTTTGACTTTGTAGATGTGTCGCATGATGCGTTCCACACAGACGTTGCAGTGGATATTGATCCTGAGCAGCACCGTCGTCTCCTGCCAAAATCAGAGCAGTGATCGAGGTTGTTAGTTGGAGCAGAGGAGGAATGAGAGTACCGATCGAGCACACTCAAATCTGTTATGCATTCAAATTCAAAGAGAAAAAAAGACTAGTATCGACCTCTGTGGGAGCAGAGCCAAGGACATAGAAGAATGCCTTCTGTTCCAACCACGACCACATAAGCTGTCGGTACATTGTGAGTATCGTCTCCTCCGGCAGTTGCTTCTTCTCCTTCTCCTCTTTGTGTTGAGACTGTGACTGTGAGCCGTTCTTATATACCTTGTCAACTACCCTGGTCTTGTCGGGACTCTTCTGCTCACCACCCCTATCCGGATTCTTCTTCTGCTTGTTATCTTCGTCTCCCCTATGGGTATTTTTCTTCTGCTCGCCGCCCATGTTCGGTTTCTCCTCCTCATCACCAGCATCTGTTCCCATGTCCCCCTCCTCGCCGCTTCCATCTGGATTCTTCTTCTGCCCGCCGACCCTGTCATGATTTTTTGTGTGCTCGCCGTCTCCGCTGCCCATGTCAAGCTTGTTTTGCGTCTGCACAACACACCGGAACCAATCAATCATAAGAACAAGCGCATACATCCATTCAAACATATGTTATTTGGTGGGAATCACGACTTCACGAATCCAAACTTCTCTTGGAAAAAAACATGTCAAGCCTTTCCCTGCAAAAGATTTTCTGATTCTGACAATAAATTTGTAATAAAAATGTTTCACAAGTCGTATATACATTTTTTTTTCATAATTTGACACTTGCATTTTCATATAAAAATAGGTGATAGTTAAAGTTGTTCCCCGAGACTAAACAAAATCTGAAACGTCGTGTATTTTGGACCAAGGGAATATGTTGTTTCAGCTAAACCTAATTATTATGAAAATATATCTCATAGCCGATCTGTATTATTCATTTAGTGATATATTTCTTGCTTATTATCTATACTGATTGTCAAACCTAAATTTGTACAAAAATATTCCCAAACTGTAAGTATTATGGACATCTGCCTATTATTCATTTAGTGATATATTTCTTGCTTATTATCTATCGAGACCCCCTAAAGGTAAATACTCGAAGCAAAGTAATCTTTGGTGGACATCTGCCATGACAAGTTTTTATGCTTCACCCAAGGAATCTTACTACATTTTTATGCTTCACCCGCATTAGGCATTGAACCTCTCGGTGAAAATCATTTTCATCCATAAGATCGTTGGTTAGCCTCTTCACGGCGACCGCCTTGTTGTCAAGCATTCCCTGCTTGGCATGCATTGGTCTGAGATTTGAATCATACATGTACTGAACATACATGTACACGTATACATACCTTATAAACCACTGCAAATCCACCAATTCCAATCTGCTGGTCGTGGGAGAAACCATCCGTGATTTCCGCCAACAGTGATAATTGCAGGGGGATGGGCTTTGCATTTTCGTCGACTAACAACTGTTCAAGGCCACTTCTCGCAGTAGAGACTATGTGCTCCATTTGCAGTTAGTACGTGGTGTGATTAACCTGCTGGAAATAAGAGCAAAACCTATTACTATTATGAGGGAAACACTACTTTGTGCACTTGCAAATTAACATGGATTTGGAGCAGCTCGTTTCAAGCTAGAAAACCGGCATGCAAACTTGAGCCTCGTGGCCATCAGCATTGCATGACCCGGAGGAAGAGAAAGAAAGAATGAATGAAAAAGGGGGCTAGCTAGAGATCCAAGCTTGAGCACACATTCAAAGCACAAACCGGCATGGAGCACCAACACGTACTGAACTAAGAACCAACATCACTCACCTGTAGCAGTTAACGGACGTACTGCTGCGATGGGCTCGCTCCTCGCTTGACTGCTAGCTGCAAGCGTACACTGTGGCAGAGAGAGAATGAACAATGATGCGCCCGATCGAGATTCAGATTTACCAGCTGCCCAGCCTATTCGAATGAAGGAGAAGGTCAACGGCACTTTGAGAGAACGCTTAGCAATGCAGTAACTGAGCTGACTCTCATAGAATTATTTTCCCCACCTGCCTTGGTTGCCGCGCCAAATTGGTGGTCGATCCGGGTTATCTGGCTGAGGCGCACGTTACCACTTAGTCAAACTATTATATATACTAAAAGTAATATACGGGTGTCTAATAGAGATACCACATTAAGCCACACTAGCTGAATGACCGTGCGTTGCAACGGTTTTCTAATTTTTTTTTGAAAGACAAGTGTGTAAAATATATGATTGTATTGCTACAAACCAATTTTATAATCGTGCATGATAACGTCATACTAAAATTAATCGTACTCCCTCCGTCCACTTTTATAAGGCTCACTTCTTACTATTGAAATGCTAAGAAGTGTGCCTTATAAAAGTGGACGGAGGGAGTACTTTTTTTATTGCAAAGAAAAATAAAACTTTATAAACCATAATAATATCTCAATAAATGCCAAATGCTATATTTCACCCACTTATACTTTGATACTAATATTTATAACTAAAATAATTGAACTTTGTCGTCCGGGGTATTCTGAAAAAGAATTTGTGGACCAAGGGATGATTAGTTGCTTTATGGTTACATATATATTTTCATTGGTTGATCTATGTCTCAACCTTATGTGATCCATGAACTGTAAACTTGATATTCCTTAAAACGCTGCAATAAAATGATGTGTGAATCTATTGATGCAAAGGCGGGGGTCACACTCCATTTTGATTTTTTTTTGCCTCTTTGGGTTTGATTTCATGGAGGGTAGGCCTCAGAAATCATAGCATAGAAAAAGGATGGCCTGGCTAATTTAAATGGAAGGATTTCAAAGCAAAATCTTTCCTAATCAAAAAAAGATTGCATTCTATAATTTTTTATTACTTAATTTAAGAATTTAAGAAAATATTCTAATGGATTTTATTCTTCTTCTTCGGATTCAAAACAGAAGAACAAAAGAATTTAGTCAATCCAAAAATAATAGGAGGTTCATGGCCAATGGGAAAGATGTTAGAATGAGATCTATTTTGTAATGCACCGGTTGTGTTTGAAAATGTGCAAGGTTCTTTAGTAGTGGACGCGCAAAATTACGTTGTTCCTCACATGTTTACCTTCTCATGAGAAAAATCGGAATAAAGAGGCTTGGATGTTGCATCCATGGCCATACGTGAAACTTCTGAAACCTCGACATGCCACCACACCTTACGGCTTGTTCATGTTCCACTCCACCATCGGTCCATTGTCGTCGTTCTCCGTGAGCCTCCTCTTGGTCTCGTCCTCGCCTCATCAAGCCGCCATCGGCCACATGCATCTCGTTTCTGTCAACGTCTTGTCGAGTTGTGGTTTTAGCTTTGAAATAAAAATACCGTCATTAAGGTAAATTATCAGCATTAGAATCTGGGCGCATTTGAAACAAACCACATGTTTGATTTTTCTTGTGTCCAAACCTTTAGAAAAAATGTTCGGCCACACGAAGCTTGAGGTGGCTAGCGCCACCTTCTTAAGATGTGTGTCTGACTGTCATAACTTTCCGCCTTTGCACTCTCATATTTGGTTATCCTTACAAATAAACAAGCCCACACAAATAAGCAAAGGCATACGTGTAACATAACTCCTTTTAAACAAGCAAAATCGAGCATAATGTCGTTTAAATTGTGAGAAGAGTTTTGAATTTGTTATCCATATGAAGTATCTGCAATTTACAAGAACAATTCAGAGCCAAGATTTTCTATTTGTTAAGCATCAAAGCGATTTATTTTACAAATAAAAACATGCAGCCGATAGAAATGTGTATCAGCAGGAGATTGAATAGCAGCGGAAAGGATTTTAACAATCATGTAAAAATAACACATGAGGACGTTTCGTTTCAGTTTGGGAAACCAAGCAAGGTAGCTGTGTCGAGAGACACTGCATTTCGTCGGATACGAAACAACGTGCTTGAAAAGGAATGATATATATGTCAGAAGTTGTTATATTTTCTCCAAACACTAAATAATCTAGCGAGGGACTTAAAAATCTCCAATCTCGGTGCACAGGTACTAAATCTGAATACCGAGTTGGTATATGAATCCATACATTCAGAGAACAGTCGAAAGGAAAATATTTGCTTTTGTAGTGAAAGAAGATATACTTTGTGCGCCAGTTCATCAAATGATTGATCATGTCCCATTTATTCCCAGCCAACTTTCTTAGTAAATTTACCTCACCAAGTTGTGATGATTTCATGAATCCGGCCTTAGCACATCTGCAGTGGCATGCACCACGAGAAGTACACCACGTATGATGATCATATTTAAGTGAGCTGAATACAGAAATTACCAGTTCATCTCGGCTATCTCTGCGAGTTCATCGATCACGTAGTGTCATCACCAGTTTAGAGCAACTTGATAACGAACACATCATAAACATGATCAGGCAGAGAAGAAAGTCAAGAAGAACAGCCTATAAATAACGAACACATCATAAACGTCACACAAGATTTACACTTACAAACCAATCTCTCACACACGCGATGTACAACTCCCGAGTTCGTACAACTGTCAGGACCAGATTATCGGGACAGACGTCCATACGTACGTGACGGTCACCTAGCTCACGGCGACGTAGATCGCTCGTGATCTGTCCGGCGAGGTAGCGGCGATGTGGAGCTCCTCTGGCGGCGAGGGCGCCGCCTCTCCTACACGGGCGGCAGGCTGGGCTCCCAGGACCTCGCCGGCCATGGCATCGGCAGGGCGTCGCCGCCCAGAAGCAGATCCCTCTGCTGCTGATCTGCTGCTTTGTCTTCCTCCTCCTCTTCTTGTCCGTCCTATCGGCGCCTCGGCGGCGCTCCTCCGCGTCGATAATGACTGCTCGGTGGCGAGGCTGCGCTCCACCATGCTCTTGAACTGCGACTCCGCCCACCGCTCCCTGTTCACGTAAAAGTCGTTCGCGCAGCACCATTCCGGAGCCGCCCCCCACTGGCTTCCGCTCGTCCTCCGACCACGACCGTGACCTCGACGGCGATGTCTGCGTAGATGTCTCTTCCTCCATTTCTTGTATCTCTCCGTCAGCGGCGCTGCCGTGAATGCGCTTGTCGGCGAAGGGGGCGTCGAGGGGGATGTCATGCTGGAGCTTGCGCACGGTGGTCTCTAGCAGGAGAAAGAACTTCTCACCGGGAAACAAGGTCTCGAGTGGGTACGTGGATTTGTAGGGAACTACTGACCGAGATTTATGGGGTGACTGGATGAGCATGGGTGCGTGGGTGCTCGGAGTTTGTTATTTTCCTCTTTTCAAGTGGGGAAACAGATCCACTCAACAGAAGCAACGGCAATAGCGATAAATTCAGAGGATAGATCGAGTTGCGAGAGTTGCGGCATCCAGGAGGTCTTCGGTGGCATTTTTCGTGTAAATACTAAGAAGTGTGACACCGCCTCACCGCCACTGTAACATTAATAGTAAAGATCATCCAAATTATTGGGATGGTTAGATTGGAAATCTATGGTTAGCATTTAATAAGGAATTAGTAGTCATGTAAACTATGTTGTCCGTTTGACACGATCGAGGTCGAAGAGGCTCCCGTGAAATAACAAGCGAGATCGGGAAAAAGATGAGCCGAACAGATGGAAAATTTTAAACGCACTTAGGTGGTTGGCCGAGCTCTATGTTCCGATCAAGACGGGCTGGTATTATGGTTCCTAAGAGACCGACCCGTATCATGCAAGGACTCAAAATAAATAAAAAAGTCAATGGCCACGTACGGTGCAAGGAGGTTAAACACTGCTCTTTTGGGTAATTGATTTCCTTAATTCCGAACATATGAGTGCACCGTTTTATGGAGGATCCACCCACCGTCGTGCTGATCTTGGGTTCTGTATGTCCAACTCAACTACTCAAGTAGGATTTTTGTAATCTCAACCATATACTTCCAAGGCATACACGTGCACTCTACTTTTAGATCACGTACCGTAACCAGTTTTATTCATCTCCTAATCAGGTCCATATATCTCTCAAGCCGAATCTTTCCGCTCAATCCAAGTCTGCTGACTAAAAGAACAAGAAAGCAGCACATGGAGCTGCGGCTAATTGTTGTCCATCAACACATAAGGGCATCTCAAGTCGTCCCCGGCGCCCCCCAGGACGTAAAATAGCGCCGTTTTGCTCGAAAATCGCCGTTTTTTCACCAGTCGCCCCCCAGAACCCGAAAAAGCGCCGTTTCGGCGGAATTTAGCGCCGTCGCACCCAGGCGGAACCCAGCCAGTAGGGTTCGGCCTGGGGGGGAGTGGGGCGGCGGAAGGAAAAACGCGTGTGGGCCAGCGCTGTCGGTGAGGGAACGCTATTTGACCCACTTTCCCCACCCCCGGGTCGTCTTTTCCTCTCTCCCGCCTCGCCGTCGCCACCCCGCCGATCACACCCCACGTCGACGCCGGCGGCCGCCATCATGCACCAGCGGCGAGGCAAAACCACCGCAGGCCTCTCCGCCACATCGTCACCGCCGTTCGCTCGTGTCTCCGTCACGGAGGGGGTTGTTCTCGGTGAACCGCGTCCACCACCCGCAAGGTGTTCGACGTTCTGTCCGGCATGGACTCCGACGCCGAGGAGATGCTCGCCGTTTTGCTCCTCGCTTGACTGCTAGCTGCAATGATGCGCCCGATCGAGATTCAGATTTACCAGCTGCCCAGCCTATTCAAGTGAAGGAGAAGGTCAACGGCACTTTGAGAGAACGCTTAGCAATGCAGTAACTGAGCTGACTCTAGGCGAGCAGCAGCTGCCTTGGTTGCCGCGCCAAATTGGTGGGTCGATCCGGGTTATCTGGCTGAGGCGCACGTTACGACTTAGTCAAACTTTTTTTAATTTGATTAAATTTATAGAAAATTGTAGCAACATATATGACATCAAAATGGTATATTTTGAAACTTTCTATCAACACAAATCTATTGATACTAATTTGATATCATAAATGCTAATACTTTTCCCTATAAAGTTAGTCAAAGTTTAATAAGTTTGACCGACGGAAAAAGAAAAAGTACACTTAATAGCGAACGGAGGGAGTAATTTGTTTGGATGCCCGTGTTCAAACATGTGGGCTCTATCATAACACTGGGTCTTACTGCGTCGCACACTCGCACACGAAAAACAATCACCTCTCCTCCATCCGAAACCCCGAATCTCAAAGACAACAAAACCCTACTCCTAGATATAAGCCATAACTTTGGTTGTTGGTATGCACCTGACCTAGTCTCCCTCGGGCAATTAGGTTTTCAGCCTCCACCCTACCAGATTAATTACGGCGAGGACGGGCACGGACAGGGGTGGCAGGAGAAATTCGACGGTGGTTCCGCTGCGGCGGCAGAGGGCTTGGACGAGGGCACACGGGTGCAAGGGTTGTGGAGGAGATGCGTAGGGGCAGAGAGACGGGATGTTGTTTACGGACGCGGAGATGTGCATCTCAGCGAAGAAGAACTCGACGAGTGAGGGGAAAACAATGGCGGACATGGTGGTTTGCCACAGTCTCCCACAATCTAGAACATTTTGGATAGGATATGGGCCATAGTCACTATGTAGTAGTGGCGGGCTAAAGCCTAGAAAATTTTCGCCGATAATCGAGGCAAATAACAAGCAAGATGTAGAAATCGATGTGACAGATTAAATAAGAGAGCATACATAATAGAAAAACCAAAATGTTATGGGACAAAAATGGTGCGCAGATCTCAAAGCACGAACCAACGTAAAAGATAGCTGACGAAGGCATGGATCCTGGGCCCTGCGGATAAGGACACCCCGTCTCAGGCCCAAGGTTAAGGCCCAAGAAGAGGAGCCCTTGGGATACTCTAGAAGGCCTACGTGAAGCCCACCCGCACTACCTTGCGGGTTAAGTTTGGAAACTTGTAACCGACCTAGGGTTAGAATACGAGTCCTCTCCGGGTAAGGTTTGAGACCTGGCCACTTATATAAAGCCAGGAGAGCCACCGGTAGAGGACCAAGCAATACCACACGACTCAAAGCCTTGAACTCGAGACCTACTCTCGATTAGAGCACCACCATTGTAACCGATCTAAATCATCAATACAGATCGACAAGAGGCAGGAGTAAGGGTTTTATCTCTACGAGGGCCCCGAACCTGGGTAAATCTCGCCCCCTGTCTTGCCGACGATTTCCACCAGCGCCCATGAGTTCTCCTAGTCGAAACCCGATAGGGCCACCTGAGGGATTTGTGGAGTCAGAGATTCGACAATTGGCGCCGACCGTGGGGAGGACGGGCGCTGGATCACCGGCATCTTCGGCTTCATCGACAACCCACTCTCGTTGGGAACCGGCGACTACGACTCCGAACAATCCTATACGGATCGGATCTGTCGTAGTCACGCCTCACTCGCCGGAATCGCGCCCGGTATTCGAGGATCTGGAGAAAAGCGTCACCTTGACGTTTGGGAGCTTAAAATTCGTGACCAACAGGGACGGAATCCTCCACTTTCCGGATGAATCGGAGACTGAATCTGGAGCTGTCGACTCGCGCCGCCATCTGGAGAAAAGCGGCGAGTCCATCCGCTTCAACGCCAACGACTATCATACCCTCTCGACAGAGGAACCATCAAGAATCCGAAGAAACTTTCGACCCATGCCTAGGACAAACGGGCCTCGACTGGCTCAGGTCTGCATGGCAGGGTCGGAACAAGTCTCGGAAACAGAACACAACGCAGCAGAGCGCGACATAATCGGCGTCTCGCGGGAATCCTGGAAGCAAGCAAAGGAGGCCATGCGAACTAGCAGGCCACCCGCAGCTGGGGCCTCACACGAAGACATGGTTGCCTACCACTATCACCTAGTGAGAGCAGCAACGACTATCAAGGACGCTCGGATAGATCTAGCCCGCCGGAGAAGAGCAGCGGATGAGTCAAGCCAAAGGCGAGCCGAGCTATCCATAACACCCTCGGTCGGAACCCGACCCGCGAGGAAAGGACAAGCATCTTGAAAGTGCATGGTTCCCCCATATGTGGTTTTGGTAATTAATGACAATCCTTATGGACTAATGTTTGCATTGAGTTATCTTTGTAGATCTTGTCCATAGGAAATAATGGAGTTCATGTGTTGAACTCTATTAGCTTCCTTGATGGCCATTGTTACATTCAAGGATTTATATCAAGAATGGTCATGGTTTTAGTTGAGCTTATTGCTAGTATGTCTTGAAGAAAAGGATTAGGTGATCTTTCATTATCATCTTCAAGACATCATCATTTGAAGTAATAAGCAAAGATACAAGGTTGATCAAGCAAGCGATCAACACTCAAAGCTACAAGTTGTACCAAGTGGGATTGTGTATCTCATGGTAGGGTAAGCAATTGTCAATATAGCTTTGTGAACTAACCCATGATATGTGTGTGTCGCATCTCTATGTGTGGTTAGGTATCTTTCCATGGGCATGAACCAAAAGGAAGATTTCATATAGCCCATGGTCTATGTCGTCGTCAAGCGGTGTTCATCACCTAGCTTGACGTGGAAGCTCAAGTGAAGCATCTAGAAGATATCCTATGCTTGATGCTTGCCACCCTTTTGGAGATTGTGGCCTTGTGAAGATTTGCCGAAGGGTCTCTCCCATAATGGTGTATGGGGGAGCTAGTCTCTCCCATAATGGTGTATGGGGGAGCAACTTGCAAGTCTTCATCAAGCGGAGTTTGTGCTAGCAAGCGCAATCAAGAAAGAAGATCCAACTTGAGAGAGTCAAGATCGTCATCATCTAGCTCAAGTGGAATGCTCAAGGCAAAGGTATAGTCTTGATAGGTTTTCTATTTTACCGATCTCGTGTCTTCGGGAGACCGGGTTATAGGATAGATAGTCGTACTATCAAGAGGGGCTCTCAAGTGAGTAACGTGATCGAATTGTTGTGGAGAGCTCAAACCTTTGAAGAACAAGTCCATTATTGACAAGAAGAAGGGCCAAGAACAAGTCAAAGATTCGGCCAAGATTATTTGCTTCAAGTGCAAGATTGAAGGGCACCATGTTAGATCTTGCCCTTTGAAGAAGAAGCCTCTTAGTGAGAAGCAACTAGGGAAGAGGCCTCTTGTTCAATCTCATGCTCAACCACGAGTTGAACAATGGCCACCTCCTAAGAAGACTCAAGCCAATGCTCCTCTTGTTGAGAAGCCTATTGAGAAGAAAGAAAAGAGTCGATGTTGCTACCTTTGTCGCAAGAAGGGACACTTTGCTTCTTCATGCACTAATGGTACATTATCCAAACCTATCCTTGTTGATGATGTTTATTCTATTAGGAAGGATAATGTGGGCAATGTGTTTGCCAAGTATGTTGGTACTCCAAGTGGTGTCAAGAAAAGAACCATTTGGGTTGCCAAACCTATTGTGGCTAACCTCTTAGGACCCAACTTGGTTGGGGACCAACAAGCTCAAACTTGATCAATAGGTGGAGTTGGAGGGCATTGGAGACTTGGATATTTTATGAAGAATTAAGGGATCTTCATCAATTATATTTCCTCAAGCCAAGTCACTTGGATTATATATATCTCTTACCCTATGTTCCTCCAAGCGGTAACTTGTATTTAATTCTATATACATTGAAAGTTGCTTGCTCCCTTGCATATGTTAGTTTTGTTTCTAGCATGTGTTGGTATATGTTGTGCTTCCTTCTTACCTATCTTGAGTAATCTAGTTATGCTTGTTGGTTTGCACTCCATGTACTTGTGTTCTTTGTGTTGAGCCTTCATTGCTTTCATTGCTTATCTTAGTTGGCTCTTTGGGAGATTAATGGACTATCCCATTTTGGGGGAGTAATATGCTTTGCACTTTACTATCCTAAAATGTGTGTACATGAGGAATACCACTTAGTGTTGATATATCAATATTATCTTGTCTCTATGTGGTATCTCTTTCTCATGAGAAATTCATTTCTAAATGTCCATTAACTTTCTCTAGTTGAATTTATTTTTGCCTCTTGTTGATTTCAATGGATTATCACATTATAGGGGAGTAATAAGCTATGTGCATATTACAAGCCTAGAAAATGTGAACATGTGAGGTATTGCCACCTAGAGTTGATATTCTAGTTATCTTGTTCCTAAGTGGCATGTTGCTCAAACAAGTTCCATATTTGCGTAAAATATCTTGTGTCTCTCTTCTTTGGTATCTTGTTTGTAAGAGAGTTTCTTGTTGCCTTGCTTCTTCAAGTTTTATTTGAAGCCTTCAAGAATCTCTATCTAAGCATGTTTTCTTATTCCTATCTTTTTCCACATGCTTATGTTTTGTGAATATGATTGTGAACAATTCTACCACCGAGAAATATCTCCATACATCTCTTGTCTTTGACAAGTGATAATAATTTGTGGTAAGTTTATTGATCATATTTACTTTGGCCATTGCTCTAATATTTCCTTGTTTCTTGCCAAGGATTTTGTTTGGTTCAAACTCCTTTGTGTCTTCCTTGCTCTACTCAAAATTTGTTTTATGCTTTCTTGTGTTAGGAAAAGCAATGATCCCATACTTGTGCACTTGTGTTCAAAGTCATACTTCTTTGGGTTGCACTATTCTTGGGGAAGCTATCCTACATTGAGTAGATCACCATTCTTTAAATTGGTATTGCATCTAATTGGTTTTATTTAAACATGACTAGTGTTTGAATAATATATATGGAGAGTAATGATTCCATTGTGTGCATTTTGTATTCAAATGCAAGATCATAAATAATGCACTACTATTGGAAGAACTATCCTATATGCGTTTGAACACTTGTTGTCTTTAAATTTGTTTGTTATCCCAATGACTTGTCTCTTTGGAAGACAAACACTTTTCGTCTTGATACTTTGTGTGCTATCATGAAAAGTGTAGAGGGTTTGTTCACTCTTTTATGTTTTTTTTGGTATCCTCTCTATGTTGGTTTCCTCAATCATGCGTTGATTTGGGTCTTGATATATTTTGGACAATTCTCTTTCTTTTCACTCTTGTGAATGGCTTCTTGGTTTAATTAGTTCTTTGTCCAATTTGTATCTTGTTTTGGTTCTTGAAAGTTTTGTGCATGCATATTTACTATATATCTTTTGGCATGCTTACTTTCGTTGATCCAATATATAGGATAAACTCCATCAAATCCTAAATGGCTAAGATGTGCATGATATTCAAATTCATATCAATATGCACATATTTATGTGGAGTTTGTCATATGTATTGTAGTTGTTCTAACTACTTTGGACCCAATGAGTTTGGGTACCATTTTGTACTTGAATTTTGTTTTTAAGTACAATGGAGATACATTGGTTGCTTGCTACATTCATAAGGAAGGTGTTCTCACCATGGTATTATAGGAGTCAAGCTACGATGATTATCAAACTCGCATCCTCTTCATCACCAATGTCGTCTCGGTAACAAGTATCTATCTCATGCATACACTTCTAGCTTTCAACCTTGTGTAGGTTGCATCTTGGCATGAATTCCATTTGTTGCATTTCATTTGGTTCTTGCAAATGTCTTATAAAAAACATCTTTATTGCAACTATGAGTAAGCCGGGATGATTACATACTAAGGGGATATTTATAATCATTTTCATGATTCACCAATCCCAAGTATATTAATCTAGCAACTTCTACTTGAAGTATCTCATATGCAATATTAATGAATTCTCAAAAACCATTTGAATCTTTTTGTGATATGCGTTACCTTTCTCGAAGCATTCCAACTATCACTTTTCCCTTGTGATATTTGTGATGCTTTGATGAGTTTTGTGTGTTCATCTATATCCCCTTAAGATTAAACCAAGCTTAGTGCATTGCTTTCAAGCAAAAATCTTATTGGTATATTTATGAACCTCTCTTGGATATCTTGTTCTTCACCTTTGTACCTATTTTGTGTGTGCATGTTTCTTTGTGGATATATATCTTTGTGATTGTTGTCCACTTAGAAACTTATACACACGATAATAGTTACATCTTTAATTGATATTCTATTTCTTTAGTGACCACGTTTTATTGCTTTATATTCCTTGGTGGTTCCTAAAAGGCACAAGCTTCGTTTTTATTTTGGTATTCCTTTTGCATCTTAATAAGCTTGTGGACCTATGTGTTTTATCATTTGATGGTTTGTGTGTATGGGAAAGACATGATATGCACTAGGTGCTTCTTATATTGAAAGACTATGTTGATGATTCTATCATTCTATTAGTCTCCTAAAAATGTTTTTCCGTGTCACACGCATCTATTTCGGTTGAGTAAGTCTTCATTTGTCACTTCTTGATCATTTTGCTCAACTTTTGTTTGTTTGCAAGTTGCTTTGCTTCTTTTCCAATCTATTCGCTTGCACTTGTTTGTGTTCAAAATTATCTAGAAGGGAGTGATGATTCCATGTTATGCACACTATATAGTAATTCAAATCTAACATTGTGCATGTACCTTGGGGAGTTCCCTCTTGATTTTCTAGAACACTTGGTTGATCCTATCAAAATATTGATGTTGGTCAATCGGTTTTTCGGATCCTTGGTTGGTTGCTTCTTTGTGAAAGTATCCTTTAATTTGACTTTTCTTGTAAATCTTTGGATCCTCAATATAGTTTGATCTCCCTCCATCTATTCATAAGTTGGAGATATGCACTTGATTTCACTCATATCATGAGGAATGCATACACTATGGGGGAGCTCTTACTATATTGGCTTTCTAATCTTTTTTCCCATTTCGGCAATGGATGTCAATGGGGGAGAAGTTTAGAGGGTTTAAGGGAATTTGGTTTATGCTTTAGTTTCGTTCTTAAGCATTTTCCTTTCCATGCTATTGCATCCTTGCTCTTGTTTAGCATGTTTGCTTTATTCATCATATAAACCCTCGTAAAAAGGGATTGTCATCAATTACCAAAATGGGGGAGATTGAAAGTGCATGGTTCCCCCATATGTGGTTTTGGTAATTAATGACAATCCTTATGGACTAATGTTTGCATTGAGTTATCTTTGTAGATCTTGTCCATAGGAAATAATGGAGTTCATGTGTTGAACTCTATTAGCTTCCTTGATGGCCATTGTTACATTCAAGGATTTATATCAAGAATGGTCATGGTTTTAGTTGAGCTTATTGCTAGTATGTCTTGAAGAAAAGGATTAGGTGATCTTTCATTATCATCTTCAAGACATCATCATTTGAAGTAATAAGCAAAGATACAAGGTTGATCAAGCAAGCGATCAACACTCAAAGCTACAAGTTGTACCAAGTGGGATTGTGTATCTCATGGTAGGGTAAGCAATTGTCAATATAGCTTTGTGAACTAACCCATGATATGTGTGTGTCGCATCTCTATGTGTGGTTAGGTATCTTTCCATGGGCATGAACCAAAAGGAAGATTTCATATAGCCCATGGTCTATGTCGTCGTCAAGCGGTGTTCATCACCTAGCTTGACGTGGAAGCTCAAGTGAAGCATCTAGAAGATATCCTATGCTTGATGCTTGCCACCCTTTTGGAGATTGTGGCCTTGTGAAGATTTGCCGAAGGGTCTCTCCCATAATGGTGTATGGGGGAGCTAGTCTCTCCCATAATGGTGTATGGGGGAGCAACTTGCAAGTCTTCATCAAGCGGAGTTTGTGCTAGCAAGCGCAATCAAGAAAGAAGATCCAACTTGAGAGAGTCAAGATCGTCATCATCTAGCTCAAGTGGAATGCTCAAGGCAAAGGTATAGTCTTGATAGGTTTTCTATTTTACCGATCTCGTGTCTTCGGGAGACCGGGTTATAGGATAGATAGTCGTACTATCAAGAGGGGCTCTCAAGTGAGTAACGTGATCGAATTGTTGTGGAGAGCTCAAACCTTTGCATACTTGCATATCATCTTTCTTGGTTCTTATTTGGCTTTTGTCTCCTTTGGGTTTTAGTGCTTGTCATGATCTTCATGGCAAGCCAAGGTTTATCGAAAACGGTTTTGGTAAGAAAAACTTGTTGCGATTTCGGTGGTGAAAATATCCGGTTCAGCTTTGAGAATGTTTCCACACCTTAAATGTGTGGTAACTTCTCCATTCCTTTTTGTTTGGATAGTATTTGTTATTACCTTTCCAACCCATTTGGATTCACCTTATTCGGAGTTCATTCGCAAAAGTTATGTGTGTTTTCGTGTTGGAGGTTTTACCGAGTGTTCCTATTTGAGAGGTCTAAACCTTTACCCATTTGGTTTTATCTTCCATTCATTGACAATGATGTTTCTCTGCATATTCTTGTAGTTCTCATCGTTGCGATTTCAACGAGCCCAAGAACATCGAAAACGGAGTCCGTATGCAAAAGTTATAGCATTTCTCGTATCGGTTGTCAGTCTCAGTTTTTGCATCCGGAATATTCCGGGGCCATTCCGGTCATAACGGGAAAAAGCTCTGTTTGCATCCGGAATATTCCGGGGGTCCGGAATATTCCGGACCAATCCGGCCTGGACGCGTTTTGGGCAGAAAACGGCTAGTTTTGAGCCCCTATTTAAGGGGTTTTCTTCCCCAAAGCCCCCAAGCCTTCCCCAACCCGTTTTTCCTCTTTCTCTCCACCATTGTTGACTTTGGAAAGTTTGCTCCTCTCTCAATCCCTCCAATGATTCTTGCATATCTTTGAGGGAGAAGTTAGAGGAGATCGAGATCTATATTTCCACCAATCCATTCTCCTTCTTAGTGAGGGAAACCTAGTAGATCTTGATCTTGGAGTTCTTGGTGTTTCTCCATTGTTCTTCCTCTCTTATTCCCCCATAAGCATTTGTTGCTTTGTTGGAATTTGAGAGTGGAGGATTTGAGCACTTGTGCTCTTGCCATTTGCATCGGTTGCATCAGTTTGGTCTCTCCACGAGGATTCGTGGAAGTGAAAGATTGTGAGCTTGTTACTCTTGGGTCTTGGACCCTAGACGACTTGTGGTGTTCTTGGGAGCCTCCAATTGAGTTGTGGATGTGTGCCCCGAGATTGTGGTGACACCGAGAGCCTCCAATTGAGTTGTGGATGCGTGCCTCGGGTTTGAAGGTTGCCAATAGTGGAAGGTGAACTAGGCCTTTGTGGCGGAAGTTCATCGGAGAATAGGGTGAGGCCTTTGTGGCGTTGAGTAGGCCTTCGTGGTGAGCTCACACCCCTCCAACGAGACGTACTCCCCTTTGTGGGAGGAACTCGGGAATACATCTTCGTCTCCGTGTGCCTCGGTTATTTCTATACCCGAGCTTTATACTTATGCAATTTACATTGTGATAGCCTTCGAGCTTGAAGTTATTTATCTTGCTATCACCTTGTTACTTGTCTTGCTTAGCATAAGTTGTTGGTGCATCTAGTTTTCAATAGAATATTTAGGTTGTATGCTTGTTAATTTAAACACCTAGTTTATTTCCGCATTTAGCAAGCATTAACCGGAAAAGTTTTAATCGCCTATTCACCCCCCCCCCTCTAGGCGACGTCGTTGTCCGTTCAATGTGCAAATGTTAGCCTAATAACTTTGTCCTTTTCATTACGTATGTAATATATTTTTATTTCAAAACGTCGTTGAGATGGTGCAGGCATATTGATTATGGGATATATATCTCATTCGTGAACAGTAGGGAGGCAAGATAATGGATATTTATTACTTCTATAAAGGAAGAAGGGCTAGCCGGCTCCTCGTTCGTTTGAGCTGGGCGCTGCCGAGGCGGACGCGTGTACGTCCCGATGTGCACGTTACTTTGCAGCTTGGCCGTTGGATCTGGGTGGAAAGTGGAAACCTAGACACGCAATGAAACCTAGAAACCAATCGCCGCCCGCGTCACTCCTCCCCAATCCCCTCCCGCTTCTCTTCGTGGCTCCCACTACATCGACGGCTGGCGGCGCAGAGCAGGGCGAAACCACAGGAGTCGTGCTGCTCGTCGGCGCAACGCAACTGTGTCCAGCCGCCACTTGCGCGGCCCTCGCGCGACTGGTGGACGGTGGTGGCCGGCCGCGCGCACGGCGGGTGGACGATGGTGGCGTCGAAGCCACTGTCAACACCTTCCGGCGCCACTACGCGGCCTCCAGCGCCGTCAGCTGTGGTAGGCGGAGGCATCCCAGGCGGCGCAACGGTGGGCGGCGGCAGGATCCTGGACGGCGCACCGCTCAGAGGCGAACCACGGCGGCGTCGACCGATCCTTTCTCCAGCAGGGTGGCCGACATGACGGAAATGAGGAGTGCGAGAGCGTGAGGCACGACGGCAGCCGCGCTCACCTCCGACCCCCTCACTGTGTCGCCATTCCTCCGGGTCGCGTGCTCCCACGGGGTCTTGACGATGATGCCTTAGGTATCCATCTACGTCCTACACCTTTGATTTTATCTCTCTCCCATCTCACTTCTTCTCTCCATCTCAGCCATCGGCAGCGAAAAACACGGGGGCGGCGCACCCGAGGAGCTCAACCTCCACCTGTGCGTCCCTGACTCCAGGTCAACCGGCAATGGTGGAATCCCGTCGCCGGCGTGTCTTTGGCTGTGATTTGAAGGTTTTCAGACTGCCATCCTCCTAGAACGAACCTCCTTCATGTCCTACGAATCTCAAGCAAGGTATGTGCAGGCTCTCTACTACCTCTCTTATGTTTTGTGTCTGGATCTAAAAATATCAGTCTAGCTGTAATTTGGTGTGCTATGAATGAAGAATAGGGGTGTGTTTTCTTCTCCTGCCAATTGAACTATTTGGGTGCAGGATTGTCAACCATCTCTACTTTTTGGTTGGTTCGGTCGTGTTAGGGAACAATAAATGAAGTTCTACGAAGATGGGCCTAATCTTGATGTTCCGCATGTAATGGCTATAACTTTTTCAGATCAAAATTGTAATGCAAGCAAGGGATCTTTCTATTTGTTCAGAGAGAAGTACCCTTGCAGTCATCCCATGTTTGTAAGGCTTTCTCCCGGCTTCTCTTTGATGGTTAATGCTTGTAAACCTTGATTGTTTGTTCCTGCAGTATCTCGATGGTGTGGAGTCCTTGCTCAACGGCAGGGAGCTGTGGAGCTCTGCGCTAGGATCGACGAAGTGGGACATCTGCAGTCCCGCTGTCTGCTACACCCCCATGAGCAATTAGGTACTCCCTCCGTCTCAAATTAAATGTCTCAAAGTTTGACAAAAGTGGATGTATCTAACACTAAATTATGTCTAGATACATCCACTTTTGTGAAAGTTTGAGACAATTAATTTGAGACGGAGGGAGTACATCTTTACCTGCATATGGTAATTGTTCGATGAAGTTGTCCGGTGGGTTATTAGTTGGTGTGTTTGAGTTATATGCCTGGAAGTTGCGTATGAGTTTACTGCCCGCGATGATGAGGGCACATGAGTGCCTAGACCGCGGTGCCATTGCCATTGGCGGGAATGCGGTTGTGCCGATCGCATCTGAGCTTCTTACGTAATACCTTCTGCTCCTAAGTGGCAGAAGCACCATGTCGTGCTCATCACACTTGCACAGATTGCACTTTGCAGAGGGATGTGCAAATGTTAGCCTAATAACTTTGTCCTTTTCATTACGTATGCAATATTATTTTTTATTTCAAAACGTCGTTGAGATGGTGCAGGCATATTGATTATGGGATATTTATCTCATTCATGAACAGTAGGGAGGCAAGATAATGGTTATAGTGTTTTTTCCTTGATCCTCCATTTACAAAGCATATATTCAATTGTCATGTCTGCAAAACCTTTTTGCTAGCATTATGCAACACTATGCCACAAAAATGTGTTCTGTCTTTTCTTTTAGCATGTAGAAAATAATATCACTAGCTCTTGTTTGCTGCTGTCAGGTTACGCTTAAAAATCTGGAGCATGTAGTTTCGATTATATTAAGGGATTCTAACATCTCCATCCTCGTGTGAGGTGGGCTGCAATCAATGCCATTTGGGCCAGACTTGCAGGTTCAGTACCACTAGAAGGTGCTGCCTGCATTGGCTAATGCAATGGACAATTTTCAGAATCCACGGGTGCAGGCAAGTGTTCAAATGTTAGCATTAAGTTCAATTAGCTGATCTCACACCATACAACTCCAAAAATTCTTAATTTAATCATGGCGAGTTTTAAATTGTTTCGAGGCTGCATAACTAGCCCTTATGTTTGGTTTGCCTCCATGTCACCTACCTGTCTTCCGTCCGCTGAAACTTTGATATTCTTTTGCAGCGAGAGGAATAGCTTGGTTTATGTATGTCATGTCTCGCATAGTCCCGAGTTTCGGATCTAAAAAGCATTGAAATATTTGGTATTACTTCCCTTTATTATTCTCTTGCTATGCCGCATCTCTAATATATGTTTTTTAGGACAAATAGTAAGGCATGTTTCCTTACAGTAGCAACTGGATCTATATATTTGGATTGGTCCGAGTTAAAAGTTATGTATGTCATATCAAGTCGTAACCAGGATGGAGCCATTCTTCTCAAGTTGGGAAGTGGTTTCCGCGGGAGGAAGGGTCAGTGATGATAAAATACATGCAGCGATCATCTCTCCACACAGCGCATGGAGTGGTGTAATCACCTTGGGAAGGTACTTGTTGTGTGCAGGCGCTATGTCTAGCATGTTCAGTCACCTGAACTTGCGGAGGCAATTTCCATGTGCCATTCTCTAAATTTTGCAGGGGACGCAAACTTTCATAAGGTGATTATGGCTTCTGACTGTGCAACTCGTTATCAAAGTGAAGTGCTTGGAAATTCATAGATCCCAGACCGATGCCTTATTTCATGATGTAAAGTGTAGGGCTTCAAAGTTTTTATCATGTACCTTTTCTCATGTTATTAGATGATGTAATCTAGCAGCTCATGTGTTAGCTAGATCTTCTGAAGAAGATACATGATGCTGCTTGTGTTGTCCCTGAAGTGATCAGGATTCAGGACCATTGTATGCACTGAACAAGTTGTTGATTAAATGAATTGCTAGCTGCCCTTCTCAAATAAAAAAGAAACTCATTATGTCATATTTATTTTGGGTATCATTTCAGTGCTTTTGATCATCTGTGTGTCTTTAAGTCATACTGTGATATTACAATTCTGTTTGGCTTATATTCCTGGATATTAACCATATTCTGTAGGACATGTGGAAATTGCAGGCAAAATATTAAAAGAACCAACAAGTGTGACATACAATCAACCTAGAATAACATGGCACCAAATACCTTGACATCTACTCCCTCCGTTCCAAAATAGATAGATGACTTCCATTTTTCTATACATGCATGTATCTAGACACTAAAACATGTCTATATACATGTATGTATGGACAAATGGAATTCATGTATTTTGGAACCAAGGGAGTACCTGATAAAAAAGAATAATAAGTTCATTCCAAATATGTCTTGGCAGACATGCATTCTGTCATAGCAAACTTCTAAAATGCTACGGTACTTGCTGCTACGCATCTTCACCGGCATCACCTTATCCAACTTCCTCTTCTCATCTTCAATTCAACAACTTTGTATGGGGCGGTTGCACGTGAATCTCACATCTTTCATTATCTCCATTTGAAGTTGTAAAGAAAATTGCAGATTGATGCCACTTGTTCTCCATGAGTGATAAAAGTGGAATGAAATTTTGATACATTAAATGATATTTATTACAGAGTACAAGCACCTAAAGAATTCTCACAACTCTTTGAAGCAACCAGCGCTGGTGGGTAGCAAAGCACATGTTAAATCCGAGGGGCACTACTCTGGGTGCAGAAAATTGCAACAAAGAAGTTTATTTTCTCATTTCTTATCTAAACTATAGTTTATATACTGGGAAATATATCTGAGAAGCTAATTTAATATAAGGAAAGAAAGAGGAGTGTTGCACTGTCTCCGGTTTATTCCTTCCCATGGCGCGGCAATCTGCACGAAGCAAATTAGAAAGACCGATCATCGTGGTGAGTGGATATCTAAATCATAACATAAGTTGGCGCTGGTTTACGTATGTTCGGAGCACTCCGGCCGTCTGCCGCCCGCCGTTGCATTTGCTTCTCCGTCTCTCTCCCCTTCTCCCTTGGAGCGTGGGTGAAGTGCGCCGAGCTAGGTTAGCGTGTGGTGGACCCTGAGTTGGGCGTCGCAGGGAAGTTTGAGACGGGGGAGGGCTGCCCGGTGCTACCGCTAGAGCTCGCCACCCACAAGCCTCCCAACCTTTATGTGGCAGTCGATGTGTAGTTTCCCTTCTCGCCCCCCACCCCCGAGCCTCCGCTACGCCATCTCCAACAACACCACAATGTCCCACAATGGAGTCCATGGGCACGCATCTGGTGGCAACCTGAGCATTATCGGACAAAGTGCTTCGAGAAAACGCTAGACGCGATGGTTCCAAGCATCGGAATGTGGTGGGGCAAATTGGCGGTGCTGTTTTGTACAAGAGGCAAGACGTTGTGGAGTTTTGTGACCCACAAAGTGGGCAGAAAGAGGAACACTTAGAGTTTTTTTTAGATATAGTAGAGATTATCATAGGAAGCTAACAAACATGATGTGTAGATGTTGTTCTTCTAATTTATACTCCCTGTATCTCAAATTAATTGTCAAAAGTGGAGGTATCTAGACACATATACATCCATTTTTGTCTAACTCTGAGATAATTAATATGACACAAAGGGAGTAGTATGATTTACGATGCATAACAACACACAAACAATTGCACTAAACTCGGACGGTCAATAATTTTTTTCTTATGTAATAAAATGATAGCAAAAATTCGATATTTGCGCCAAGCGGGCGCAACAGGTCATCTAGTATCTGCTATTCTCGCCACGAGTGGTTGCACTCCCAGCCCATCAGAGTTCAAACCCCAGGTTTGACATCTGTGTGTCGCATTTAGGCGGAATATTCTTTCAGTGGGAGTCGACGTTCACGTCGACAGCGAGGCGCCTGTGGTGACTTCGTCAATCTTAAGACCCGCCAGCTCAGTCTTTCAGAGACGCTCATAGGGGGTAGAGTGTGCGTGTGTACGTTCATAGGGGTGGGCGTATGCGCGTGTATATAAGCGCTTACGTTTGTACTGTGTTTCTCAAAAAAAAAACATAACTGTGCATTGCAACGGATAAGAAAATGCATGAACCACGGTTGGATCATAGTCACATCTTCTAACACGGGATAAGCCAAGATCTTTACCAAGAATTCAGGAAGAAAATTCTATGAGACCAAGAACTTTCTCTCGACTACTCGAACCGGACTGTCCCAACAAGTCAAACAAATAAATTGTTTGACCCATAACAGTTGTTACCAATCACCAAAATAATTTTCGCAGTACACCACTTTTTCCACCGCACGCCGCTTTCTCGTCTTCCGTCGGCACACAATTTGTCTCATGTCCCGGCTCGCCGAACCCTGGCTCCACCACATTTGCTGCTAGGAACGGGCTCAATTTTCATTGAATAAAACAAACTGGTAACCCGAAAACCCCACAATCATGCCGGTGACCGAGCCGTCACAATTACGTTTTCAGTTTTATTAATGTACCACATAATACTATTTGTCATTTTATTTTGGATTTGGTTCACTCCCAAGATTATATTCTTGTGCTCTCATTTTGCTCTCCATAGCGATTCATGTCCTCTATTCCTCTGATCTAGTGTGCTGCACATTTTTGGTTTCTCCAATGGGTTCTTCCAAGATATGGGATACTTCAGCGTCGTCTATGTCACTGCTCATATTCTTGTAGGCAGTTTGCTCTTCATCAACTTCCATCCATTCACAGCAACGTTATATGTGAACTGTCCGAGCTAACTTAGCTTGGAGATTATTTGTTTCCTACGAATTTTCAGCCTAAATATAAACTATGGTTGAGCTGTCGCAGACTCGCAGTTGCAGAGAATTCATCCGAGAATGAAGTTCAGCCTACTGAACTTTGCTTCTCACTGAATTTTTTCCGTCTGGCAATTTCCAAAGTTGTTGGCCAGATACTCCCCAGACTCTGATGAAGAACGAACTGATATTTTGGTGCATCCAAAAGTATTGCAGAAATCGATGATTGGAGATGAGAAACAAATTTAGCACTTCTCCGCTATAGTATTAAGCGATCCCAAACATTAAAAAAGTGTGAATCAAGATGGGGAAACCATAAGAGAATCAAATCGAGATGGCCCCTCGCTCGTGATCCTCTCTAGCGCCGCCAATCGCTAGCTCTCGCATCCTGTCTCCCCAGCAGCCCCGCATCCGCACATCAACCTCTCCTCATGTCTCCCTCTCCGTCCAGTAGCGTCTGAGGTCCCTGTTTGGAGCGCCTCTCCTCACTCTATTCCCGTGCCGCCCGACAGCGTTCACCCCAGCCGCTTGAGCCATTCCCGTGCCGCCCGATCCATTGTTCGATTACGCTTGTCCACCCTGGCCTCGACCCCGCTACCTAGGACCGCTCGCCGTTGGCCTCGCCTCCCTCGCTGTCCACGCACGCGTCTGTGCCTCTATGTTATGGATCCCTTCATGGTCGACCCGCGGGGCCTCGTCGCCGGCATGGGACGCCGGACACGACGACGACATAGAAGATGATGCGGGGCGGACGTCGGCATGAAAGACGGTGGGTCGCGCTTGAGCGCGAGGGGTTTGGGCCAGCGGCACTCCATGTCGAACCACGGGGCCTCGCCGCCGGCGTCGGACACCAGCCACGCCGACGACATGGAAGACGGTGGGGGCCGACACCGCACAAGGCAGCGGGAGCGAGAGGAAAGAGATCAGGGGCAGCAACGGCGTTTGGTCGTTTCGAGGACTTCCACTCATTGCTGGCATAAGTTGTAAAAACTCCAAACTCGCTAGGGGTAAAACCGGAAGAAAAGTGTTGGACCGGAAAAAGACTTCCTCCTTTTATTATTAGGTAAAGATGTGTATATATAAACTAAAAAAATGCCCCGCGTGTTGAAGCGAGAATCGCCTTATAAATTATATAATATAATAAAAATGATGTAATGTGTACGATATATTAACTTATCTAAAAAAACATGCAAAATTTTATTGAGCATAGTCAAGATACTGAAATTAATCGACACGAAATGTGTGTATTAAAAATTATTAACATGTGGATGGTTAAAAAAAAGATGACGTGGAGTTTGTATGTAGAGATGAATAAGTATTAGTGGATATGACATGGAAAATTGATTGGCTAAGAAGATGGATGATGTGGATAGCTTGCAGGTTGAGATAGAAATATCATAAATGTATCCTAGTGGGGGTTTATCTTATAAGAAGTATAGATAGATAGATAGATAGATAGATAGATAGATAGATAGATAGATAGATAGATAGATGATCCTAGTAATCATTTCTCTCAACATGCATGCTATCCACTTCAGCAAGCTGCCACATCAACAAGTTGCATTTTTTCATTTCTTTTTCTTTTGAGAATTTATATTCCATTTCGTTTTCTCATGTGGTAATTTTCGACCAGACGATGTAGTCTTTGTGCCCCATTATCCGGTCCATAATTAAGGAACCGACGCACCACTCTTCCTCTTCTCCACCGAACAAATCCATCGATCAATCTCCATGACGCTCTCTCTTTCTCTCTCCCGTGAGTGTCCTTTCCCCTCCCGTTTCTTTTTCAATCCACACTTAATAATCATCTTGGTCCACGTCCACTCCATCTTCTCTCGCATACTCCCCGTCACAATCAGATTGGCGACATGGCTTGCTTCCAATCGCCCCAACTGCATGTTGTCGCATATAATAACTCTCAAATTCAATACCAATCTCCCTCGAGCGCTCCCCCATGGAGCGAGCGGGTGACAAAGCGAAGGAAGGCAAACTTCGGTAAGCCACACATATCCCTTGCTCTCCCTGTCTTCTTCTCCGCTTCCTCCCCTCTCTCTCTTTCTCTCTCTACGACGGTGGGGTGGATTGCGACCTTGCCGTTGTTTTGTGCTCCACTCACGCAGCAACGATTGGGACTGATTACTTTGGGTTTAATATGTTGAACTGTTCCAAGCGGAGGGAGTATTTGTCTGTTCGAAGATGCACTCAAATGTATATTTGTTTGATCTCACGGATCCTCCCTCTTCAGTATGTTACGGCCGCAGTATCGCTGAATTTTCCTCTCAAACACCGAAGTCATCACTTTCACATGTGTTTATTAGTGATTGCGAACTTTTTTTTCTCTAAAGAATGTTGTGTGATAATGTGATTCATAGTGTTGCCTTAGTGCATAGCACAGACTCCCTTTCTTTGCCCACGAGCACATCACCACAAATATTTGATTATTTATATGTACTATTTCATTAGATTTTCTTTGAGTTTCCTGGCACTATTACAAGTATGGACCACGACTGATTTTTCTCTTGAAGTGTAGCACAACAATACAGTGTGCTGGAGCAACCGAAGGAAAATCAATAGTTTCGAACTCCATCACTCCACACCCTCTTCCAACAATCTATTTTTCAGTTTGGTTGTGCACTTTATGTGTATTGCAATGCAGGCTGTATTGCTGCCGGATTTTCCACGCAGGGTATAGCTATGCTCTTCCTATTACTATACTCGATGATCCAGTTTTTTTTTTCATTTTTGTTTAGGAAACACAGAGATTGTTGACCTTATGTCTATACGTGTGTATGCTTCTATAAATTCACAAGTAACAAGTACTGAACTTTTTTCTGAATGTTTTTGTGTGCATTTGACAAAATCAAGCATACGTTGGCCATAGATATTACCTGCAGTATTTCTCTAACATTTGGACCCTTCTTTGTTTACTAGGAAAGTGTAAAATCAATAAACTTTACTGTCTATGGAGCTATTTTTTCGGTCCATCCATACTATCCATTTTTTATATTGTATTTTCTGACAAAATGGATGTTTTATTTTAGTACAAAGTACATTGAATTGTGATATGATGTCGGACAGTTTCATTTTTGTATTGTTGCGGGTTTAAGGCATTTCACTATGGTCTATATTCTTGCTTCATACTTCCATTGAGAACAGGTTTCTTCAAAAATGTATTTTTATCTTAACATTGGAGTGAAGTATTATTCAACTTTTTTATCAAACATTTCCGCAGCAACGCGCGGGGTATTATCTAGTTTAGCGTAAAATCACCACCACTTTATTAGTCGAAAATTTCGGAAAACTACAGGTTTAACGCTCGACCCCGGAAACCACTCTAGTACTAAATTTGTTCGAATCGAACCAAACCAATATTAAGCACACACTGACACTCATTCCGACAGGTAGGGCCCACTGTATATGATGACGTGGTCGTGCGTGGACACAGCCGTTACATGTCGTCAACGATTTTCGGAAGATGGGGGACCCCGTTAGGTTAGGTTTCCGTTCACCCCCTTCTCCCTCCCCCCCCCCACGACGACTCGCGCGCTGCTCTAGTCCTCCTTCTCAGCAATGGCGCCTACTACGCCCGGCGGCGGCGACCTTGGTGGTGATTCCATCACAGGCCAAGGCGAGCCAGCAGTGGTCATCCCCATACAGCGGCGCCGAGTAAGCTCAGAACTCCAACTTTGTCTCTGTTCTTCTAATTTGCACCCTCATATGCATTGTTTCCTATGGTTTAGGTTAGGATTGTGATTTTATTAATTATAAATCTAGGTGTCTGAATCTAATATTGGTTTAGGGTTTATGGTAGGATTAATTTGTAATATTGGTTGACTGAAACATTTGTATATTTAACAGCAATATACATGGCACCTGCATGCACCCCAGGCTCTCCCTGGAACCACACCCCACCCGTTTTAGGTCACCGTCGTCCGCATCTGTCTATGTTCGTCACTTACAACTGTTGATCTTCAGTATCATCACTAAACAAAGCGTCGATTTTACCTTTAAAACAAATTAGATCTACAACTTTTCAGAAACCGCAACCCAGCCCGGTGGCTTGGCCTTTCGTCTTCCACTCGGGAGACCCGAGTTAGAATCTCATCTAAGGAAAATCCTCCTTTTTCATGTTTTTCATCGCGCATGACCGGGTCCACTTGTCAGCGACCCTGGAGGCCGTGGTGGCATCCATCCACACACCGTCAGCGCCACTCTGGTTCTGGGCCCGCTTGTCAGCCTCCCGACCAGCTGGCGTCCCGGTGAAAGAAGACCCAAATTCCGACATGGATCTGGAATCTTGCATCCAGACCCCTGGCCTTGATAGTTTTGTACCGGAGACCTTCAGTCCACTGTCTCTGTCGCATGTTGAAATGCGAACACCGGGAGTGACCGACGTCCAGCTCCCTGATTTGTTTGGTGAGTGAGCGAAGGGGCTCATGTCTACCCGGGCACGCTTCAGACATAAAGTAGAAGAGGACGGCTCGTCCCCAAACTCAGTGACACAAGTTTTACCCAGGTTCAGGCCATTGTGAGATGGAACCCTACGTCTTACATGTCTCGTATGGAATTATGTGTCTAATGGTGTGTGTACAAGCCCTCTCGAGACGATGGGGAGGCTCCCCTTTTATCTCCTTTGCGCTAGTAGGTCCCACAGCATGCCCGACACTTGGAGGAGTCCGCACCACCTGTCCTGCGAGGTGGCGGGACGGGTGTGTTGGTGGCGACAGCTTGCCTGTGAGACAACTGCGTGTCCCTTGATTCCTGTTGTGAATGACACGCTGACATCCTCCGCCCTCTGCCTGCGGGTGGAAGCTCTTCTTCGCAGGGTGGGCCCCCCCGAAGCCTAGTCCCGAGAACTCGTTCTGTCGTGGGATAATCACGGCAGATGTTACCTGGGGTAACTGATCTTGGGGCAAGTCGACACAGGTATTCGGGAGAGGGTTTAGCTCGAAGGAAAGACATGGCGGAAAGCAATCTAAGAACCGGAAAATAACTCGCCGGATCTCAATATGAATTATGCTGGATACTCGATAACCGGTGTTACAACTATGACTTGAATCTCTCTCAGGCTGAGCCCAGGGGTCGGTTTATATAGCACCCATACCCCCTTGGCTTGCCCTACAAGGCGCATCCTGAGCCCTACTCGAACTCTGCATACAAACTCTAACTTTCCTTGCCGTAACCCACAATCCGGGTTACAAACATCACAAGCTTTGGGCCTTCCAGAAGTTTCTTTATCCTTAGCCGGATCCGGTCCAGCCGCCGTTTTGGGCCGAATCACACCTTTGAATTGGTATACCGGGTTACTATCCCCTCATCAGTAGTCCCCAGAATAGCTGGGGCTTCCAAGATTTACTCTTCGAAGCGCTGACTATTCCCTGCAGAAATGTTAGACACACAACACATGAAGGTCAAGACACAATACGTTGACGAATGGCTGAGATTGGTACCAAGGGGGTCAGGTAATGACCCGGCTCTCCCTTAAAGGTTCTCCCTTAATCTTCCAGATTTGAGTCTTAATAGGAAACTCCATAATTTCACATCTTTCTTGATAATTATCGCTGATACCAGGAAGGAGATTTCCCCTTCCTTTCTCCTCTGGATCATATCTGACTACGCATAAAGCGTGTTTTTCAAATTTCAAAATAGCCAACTATTACTCCGCACCTCCCGGGTTTCGCCCGTTAGGATAAGCTTTTCCACCCGGGCTACTATAAATAGACCCCAAGGAGCAAACTCAACCCTAACGGCTCATTTCCCCCCACTCCTCTTCTTCTCAAGCTCGAGTTCGCGGAGTGCCACCACGGAAGCCCTACGCACATCGCCGAAGCCCATCCGCCGTCGCTTGCGCTCCGCCACCACGCGACTCACTCCAGCTCCCAAATCCGCCGCCAAGGCCCCCGATTTGCCGGCCAACAATCGCGAAAGGACATCAATCTTGCGCCATCTGTCTCCGCAAGTCCCTACTTCAACCTCCCTCGGTAAGTTCCTCCTATTCTCCAACCCATCCTTGCAATTTCTCAGCTTTTCCTTAGATTATATCTGAATCAAGTTGTCCGCAATTTCTCGGGCCCTGCCGATTTAACTCACTAGCGTTTACCATAACCATTCCCCTAGATAGGATACATTGCTTATATTACTCCCCTAACCGTCAGTACGCATTAACTTGGTCACAAATCTAGAAATAGGGTCCCCAATCTGGGCTCGGGCCGTCTAAAATTTCCGCCTTTGCTCTTATTCCTCCGAAAATCTCACTTCTACGGCTCACTTGCTGATGATAGGCATATGGGTACCCTTCTAACTTCCCCAAACACTTACCTTATGGAAAACCCTACAGGTTTTGTAATGATATACAATACCCGGACAAATCGTACTTGACCCAGCAAGGCAATACCCGGATCGTGTTTAAATAGTCGGTAATTGCTCATCTGCTAACTTCCAAGTTTTCGTTTCTTACGTCCTTCCCTTTGATGTTTCACCAGGTCAATCCCATGGCACCCAAGAGGCAAGGGAAACAGCCGGCTAAGGCTAAATCCACGAACTCCATATCAGCCAATTGGGGGAAGTCCTCCGTTACCAAGGCTAAACTGGAGGAGTTGGTCGAGCTTGGAATTCTTCCTCCGCAGGAATCTATCCATTGGAGAGTACCAGGCAACGAAACCCGGCCTTCTCCAGCAACGGACGAGGTAATATGTTTCGTCGAACATGTGACCCGGGGCTTCAGGCCTCCGGGTCACCTTTCTTTCGTGACGTCCTAGATCACTACAACCTCCGTATTTTCGACATAGGCCCAAACTCCGTTCTAAACATCTCCCACTTTATCGTTCTTTCCGAGTCTTACTTGTGCACTCCGCCAAGTTTGGCTCTCTTCGTTGAACTCTTTCAGTGCAAGCCGTGCCGCGAAAGCGGCGACGGCGCACTTCTTACTTGCGGCGGGGTTTCTATCCAGCGCCGCAAGAACTCCTTGATGCCTCCTATCACTCTCAGTTCTCATGTAAAGCACTGGCAGCTCTCGTACTTCTACTGCCAGGATACCTCCCCTCCGGCGAAAAGAAGTTGCCGGGTTACTCGGAGGGTCAGCTTGACATTTCCGAGACTTTCAATGCCTTCGCCCCTGACTCGGACAGGGAGGCTATCTTGCCTTTGCTGGCTAAGATCTCTATCTTATCGGCTCGAGGCCTCATCGGGCTAAACCTGGTGAAGACCTGGGTCAGCTTCCGCATCCAGCCAAACTCCATTCGTGAGAAGCTGATGTGTGAATATTCGGGTCAAACCACGGACCCGATCCGATACTCTACCAGCACCTTCGCCCCTAATGACACGAACAAAACGATCAAGGGTTTTTAACAGAGAAGCTCGAGGTAATCCGAACATAGCCGGATTAGAACCTTTTACACTCGAGAACCCCGCCCCCCGCGGTAAGCTTCTACCTCTTGATTTTGGATTTTAACAAGCTTACTTTTATCCGCTTTTCTTGACTCAATATTAACCATTGCCCTGGCAATTTTCACCTCAGGCCGATAATGACTTTTGGACGGTCAACACTCCTCTTAGTTCCGAAGACGCGGAGGAGGAAGACGATGCCGCTAACTCGGATGAAGGTGCATACTCAATCCCCTCGCACGCATTATATCCTGCCTCCTCTTTTTCCTTATGCTATGAACTTTGATATCTTTCAGAACGAGAGGATCAAGACGAAGAAGAAGAAGAGACAGACGGCGGGGCGGAGTCCACCAGCGAAGAGGACGAGCCGGAGCCGGCCACCAAAGCCGGATCAAAAAGGAAATCCCAAAGAATCGCCCTCCAGGTTTTCATTTCATTTCCTTGCCCTTTAATTTTGCTCTCATAACGTCACTCCGGGGCTAACCTCATCTTCATCCCTTTTGATCATAAATGAAGGAGCCGCCCGCGATTAGGCGCCGAGTAACCCGGAACCATCCGGGCGACGAGGCCCTTAACCCGGACACTTCGTCGCCCCCGGCTCGACGCTCTGGTATTTATCGTACATAGAAACTCTTTCCGGACATTCCTTTGCGACGTAATCCCAGACCTTGCTTGCCATTTTTCAGTCTCTTCCGGGTCTAGCGGCGACTTCCCTTCGGACTTCCCGGTGAACACCGGGTAAACTCCTTTCCTTGACGTTATACCGAACTTTTATCACCTTTTTCATAACCAAAGATTAACTGCACCCTTGTACCTTCTACAGAGCCACGGTTGTTATTAGCGACGAAGAGGGCACGGAGGCTGAGGTCCGAGTCGAGAATGAGCCGGCTGATGGCGCATTCACCGCAACTGGCGACGAGCAAGCGTCGCCACCGGAGCTGGCTAGGCATGATACCGGGTATCCAATCGCTTCGCACGCAGGCGAGAAGGAGAAGGGAGCAGCTTCGAGCGCGGGAGGGGGACCAGACTCCGACATTCGGATGACCCGGGTGCCACCTCCTGTTACAAGAAAAGCTCCTTTTCCCACTTTCCAGGTACCCGAGTCATCTAACTCGGATAACGCTGATTTTAACCAGCTGATGAGCGCTCTTCTCGCCATGAAAGCTTCAGAAGGAAATATCCTAGAGCGTATGGCTGCAGCACATCAGGTAATCTTACTTGATACTTCTTACTATACATCCAGTCCCAAGTTCCGAGCATAATTTTCTGTAATTATTCTCGGTACTTCGCATAATAATTTTCCTGTAATTATTTTCTCAGAAGGAAATATTCTCGTGATATCCGGCTTACAGTTGCACTCATTCTTTGCAGGCGGAGATAACTCAGTCGGATGAAACATTACTTAAAACTGAGCAGCTCTTGCTTGCGGAAACAAAGCGTAGGGAGGAAACCCTTGAAGCGGAGATAAAGACTTTGAAAAAAGATGTCTCCAAATCAAATACAATGCTGCCCAATCCTCGCTGAAGAACCTGTCGACTCAAATTAACGGGACACTTACCGTATCTTGCTAAGTAAGTTTGTTATGTTGCTATTAACTTGCGTATCTCTATCTTGCCGTTGTAATAATCAAGATTACTGATATGCTTTTGTGTGTTCGATTTCAGGTGCTACCTTGCTGCTCCGGAGGGAAACACCGTTACTCAGGCTAAAACTCTGAAGACTGTGCTCCGGACATTTTTTGCCGGCACGAAACTTTTGCTGGATGCTATAAAGTGGCCTTCGGAGGTAATAACCCGGGCGAAGAGAAAATCTCATGCAGGCCTTTTCCCACAGCGCCTGGATGGATTGAAGTATTGAAGCGTTCGTCTTGCCGGATTGGGATGACCCGGGCTTTGACGCTGGCGAAGGCTTATTTTCCTAAGCTTTGACCCGGCCAAGGTAGTATCCGGGTTCCCAGAATTCAAGGCTGACGGTCTAAGTTTAAACCCCCAGGACAGCTATACAATCTTCGGTACGTCACTCGGCCACAACTTTGGCAGATAAAATGGATCTAAACACAATTATGAGCTCATATGACTCTGAGGGCAAGGTTATTCTGGTGGAGGCACCCCCTCCTTTTGATATGCTGGAAAAGTGGTCGACTGACCTGGCCAGGAGGAAAGAAGAGGCTGCGAAGAGAGAAACCGACTAGGCGTTAAAGCACGTCCTACCTCAACACCAAGCCGGTCCTCCTCCTAGTCGCGTCCTGACGTGAAGAGTCCGGGGTAAAACTGACTGGCAAAGCCAAGGAGCAAGTCCAAGACGAAGACCCGGAGGACCCTCCCAGGATGCGAGTAGGAATGAAACCTAGTGCTTTGCGTTTCTCGAGACTGATATGATTTTAGCGGTGCGCCTGTGCAACATTGATACTGATATTATGACTTTGCGCTTGTTAATTTATGATAACTCTTTGCCTCCTCCCGGCTTTTGATAATCTCGATCCTTGTGTTACATGTAAGCTTATTCTCGATACTTTGAACTCTTGCTTTTGATTCCCTTTTGAGACTCGGCTAACCGAGTATCGTAGGTTTTGATAGACGGACTTTTCTTTAAGTCCCCAAGACTCGGAAACTAAGGTTTACGAGCTTTAGTAGTTAAGCAGTTTGTTTCTGTCTCGAAGTCCCCAGTCCCCATGACCCAAAGTACGAGCTAAGGGGGCGTGGCCTTTCTCAGATGACAAACTGCTCTTTACCAAGCTGAAGACCAATAGCTATTCACATAAATACTGAAGTCATGCTTAATACTTGTTGAGTTTCCGGCTATTTGAGCCTTATACTCTGCATGGACTTGTGGTTTAGATGACCCTTTTGATTATCTTGTACTGTAAGCCGGCTTTCGCGTGGATACCATGCTGTTACATCTATACGAAAAACAGGGTCAAGCAAGTCCATTGGGCTGCATAGTTTGATTGTAATCGTAAGTGAACAGATCATGCCACTTTAGCGCGAGTCACATCGAGCTTAAGTAAGAATAATCAAGAAATTTGGCTCCTTTGTCCGGTTATAAGATTGCAGCCGTACCCGTTTTTTCGAGTAATCAGCCCTCATAACTCATAGGCATCAAGGCCGGGTCTCCGGGTTTGTGATTACTTATTTAAGCACACCAATCCCCGAAGACCTATATGCACGTGACGTATTTCGATGATATTGACGTATTGATAATAACAAGCATTACTTACTTGTAACTGAAGCAAAGACCATGATAAGACTCGAGACCATCTTCTTTTATTGATAAAAATTTCTTTTTTGAATCAGCAGGCCGCCTCATTAAAAACCTTCCAGTCCCCTTAGGTACCCTGGGTAGGAAAAGAGTGCGTATGAAACCTGCCGTCCATTACACTGCTTTAGTTATTCTCGGGAATCGGCCTCGCGTTGGTACGGCCGATGCACATTCTCCATTCGCTAGGCCCTTTCATGAGTACCGGATTTGCCAGCCAATCCGGGTATATCGTCCTTGAGGCGTGATCAGCTGCGGATGGCGGTACGTCTTCTTCTTCCCTGCTAGGAGTTTTGAAAGGATCGCTCCTGATGAAGCCTACCATCTTAGGGTTTTGTTCTGCCCTAATTTGCTTTGTCCCCCTCAGGAGTTGGCTTTTTGACGTTGTCCTCTCTTCTAGGTCCACCTGAGAGCGGTAATGTTTGAGCTCTTCCTTCCTGCAGGCTTGCTCGGCCATTGCCGCATCTCCCTCATCACATTCAGCTGCTATATCTCGATTTCCGTGTATTGTAATGGTCTTCTTAGGACCCGGATTTTCAGCTGTAGGTACACATAACACGGTCTTGCCATGAACTTGGCATAAGCCGGCCTTCCAAACAATGCATGATAAGGATTGCGCAACTTTACTACCTCAAAGGTAAGCCACTCGACTCGGTAATTGTCCTTTGACTCTCCAAAAGCTACTTCCAGTGCCACCTTTCCTTCGGGGCATGCCGAATGACCCGGCACTATCCCGTGAAAAACTGTTGTACTCTTTTGCAGCTGCGATTCCTTTAAGCCCATACGCAGAAAAGTTTCCCAGTACAGGATATTGATACTACTTCCTCCATCCATCAAGACTTTTTTCAGCTCGTAGCCGTTGACCTGTGGTGCCACTACCAAAGCTAAGACTCCGGGTGATCAACTCTGTCCGGGTGATCCTTCCTGCTCCATGTTACCTCTTGTTCTGACCACCTCAAATATCTTGGAACAGCGGAAGAGACCGAATTAAAGCTTGTTTCAGTATCTTCTTATCCTTGTTAGAGCCTCCCGTAGTGTGCACATGATATTGACCCAGCTGTTTGGGGTTAGCTTGAAAACCTCCTGCTCCCCTTGATTGTTACCTTGATTTCCATCTGGCGGGTTGCCGGCTGGGGGCGGTCCGCTGCCAAACTTCCACCTAGGCCCGGGCCTCCTCCTCGGCCTGCACCTCGCATGGCTCTGTTCACTTCCTCGTTCTTCCACCTTTGTAAGTCGGCACATTGCTCCAATGAATGATTGGCCGGCTTGCCGTTCCTGCTATGCTTCGGGCATGCCATCCTAAATATGTCCCAACTGTTGCTTGGTCTTGGAGGCCCTTGGTAGTGTCCCCCATTGTGATTTCCAGTATTAAAATTTCCTTCGGATCTAGGTCTTGAAGACCGGCTCCGTGTTGGCTACAAACTCGGAATTCCCTTCAAACGGGCGCTTGTTCTGGCTATTTCCATTATTGTTTGGCGCCGATCCATTGCCGGTTTTCCCACTGCTACTTGTGTTGCTTTTGCTTTCTTGTCATCAACTTCCTCCTCTGTGGTATCCGTTGCAGCGTGTTTGTTGCATGCATCCATTAACTCTCCCATCGTAACCTCCGCTGCATTCCTACTAGATTTCATGCGAGTTAGCTTTTGCACTAAAGGGACATACTTACATGTTTTTGCCATAGCTTGTAGCGCGTCCTTAGGCTGGATATCTGTAGACGAGTGGAGTATCTCCATAACCCGGCGTACCCAGCTGCGTGCTGACTCTCCTTCTTCTGAACGCATTTCTAAATCATCAATAGTAAATAACTTTCTGCATGTCCCATGAAAGTGCTTGATAAATGCGGTCTTTAGCTCCTCCCACGACTTGATCGACTTTTCCGGTAAATTGGTGAACCATAACTTTGCTGCTCCCTCTGACATCATTAAGTACATGAATTTGGCTTGGAGATTCTCGGATGCGTTGCGAATTGACATTGCCATCTCGTAGCTGCTCAGCCACGTTTCTGGATCCATTGTTGGCTCATAATTTACTACTTTCCCCGGCTCTTTGAACTTCTCCGGGTAAGGTTCTGCTCTGATATCGTCCGAGAGGCACTTGGGTCCCGCCAGGGTGGTTGGGGCTGGTCTTACTCGGGAAACACGTGACCCGGCTGGGGGTGCCACGAGGCGCGGCGCCACCGGCAACTCGCGCCCTGCAGACCGGCCCGGCTCTTCTGGCCCTGGAACTGTCCACCACCGCCTGCGCTGCTGATACCACTGGTACTGTCTGGATACGCGGTGGAGGCGGCATTTGCTGTTGCTCTTCCCTTCGTCGTGCCGCAATTGCTTGGTCATTGCCCTGTTGCTGATTGACGTACGGCGTCCCATGCATTCCGCTTCTATGATCCGGATAATTGGCTTGCTGTGCTACCGCGGTGTGTAGCAGATCGATCGCTCGTCGGGTTCCTTCTGCATGAGGCGAATCTCCTACAGGAATCTGGTTTAATGCGAGCGTTGCTGCGTACACGTTGTCCATGGGATTGTTGTAATGGCCTGCTGGTGTGTGGAATCGTGATGGTGGTGGTGGCATGGTATTGCCGGCTGTCACCCCCGTCTGTGGCAAAGGTAACCCGGCTGGCGCGTTTACCGGCTGTGCTCCTGTTGACGGTCGCGGTATGGTCCCTTGGTTCACCGGTGGAATTGGCTGATCTTGAGGCGTGAACACCAGGGCAGTCGGGTTAATAACCCCTCCTGTTGCCGGCAGCATAGTTCGGTGCCTTTGGTGCATCCTTGTCGTTTCCTCCCGGAGCGGGTCTCTCGATCATCCAATTCGCGCTGCCGCGCGGCCATCCCCTGCCTTTCTGCTTCTACTTGCCTTCTTTGCTGCTCCAATGCACGACGAGCCACGTCCAGGTCTCTTACGCGCTCTGCCGCGTTTTCTGGGGTAATAACTGTGGCCAGGACTGTGGGGTCCAAGATCAAATTATTATCGAACAGAGCCGGGTGGCGCGGATTCGAGGGGCCCGCCCCCGGTGTCCGGTTTGCTTGGAATCCGAACATATTTGCGTGTTGCTCCTCGTCTGCTGGGCGACTGGTGACTGACGCCGACTCTCCATCGACCTGGACCAGGACCGGGTTAACCGTTCCTTGCTGCTGGGCCACTGCCTGGGCCGCCCCGACTGGCGCCGCGGCTGCATTTTCTTGATTGAGATTGGTCGCGGGAGCCGCATAAACTGCAACCCGGCGCATGATACCCGGGGTAGACTCGTGCTGTTCTTCCTCGCCGTTTTCCTCCCTGTACCGATCCTCCAGCAAGTCCTTAATGGATGCAGTGTCATCCTTTCCATTGCTTGGGTCGCGCGGAGTCCATGCCGGCTCCTCCGGCTGTTCCCAACGTGTAATAGACTCCTCTGCCTGGTATGTTGTTCCGACTGACTCTTCTCTATCGGGTTGGGCGTACGCAGCCTCCCCTGATACAGGATCAGAAAAATTGTCAGGAATCGAACCAGAGGTACATACCATGCCGATGAAGACGTTGATTCGGCCGATCGTCACGACCGATCCGGATTCGAGGCGATCCGACTCAGGCCCCAGCCGGAATCGTCCACCATCTTCTTTCCTTCGTGGTCGTCGTAGATTTCACCGACGACGAGGTTCTCCATGCTTTTCCGAGCTTCTCCCGTGATGCAAACACCTTTGGACGCAGGCCCCACGGTGGGCGCCAACTGTCGTGGGATAATCACGGCAGATGTTACCTGGGGTAACTGATCTTGGGGCAAGTCGACACAGGTATTCGGGAGAGGGTTTAGCTCGAAGGAAGACATGCGGAAAGCAATCTAAGACCGGAAAATAACTCGCCGGATCTCAATATGAATTATGCTGGATACTCGATACCGGTGTTACAACTATGACTTGAATCTCTCTCAGGCTGAGCCCAGGGGTCGGTTTATATAGCACCCATACCCCCCTTGGCTTGCCCTACAAGGCGCATCCTGAGCCCTACTCGAACTCTGCATACAACTCTAACTTTCCTTGCCGTAACCCACAATCCGGGTTACAAACATCACAAGCTTTGGGCCTTCCAGAAGTTTCTTTATCCTTAGGATCCGGTCCAGCCGCCGTTGGGCCGAATCACACCTTTGAATTGGTATACCGGTTACTATCCCCTCATCACGTTCCCCAGGCGAGGGGTTGATACTTCCCTCGCAAGGCTCCATGTGGGCCCACGCATCGCTCATTCCATGGTACCCCTGTCAATGGGGTGCCGAGAATAGCCCCCGGGCGTGGCCTATCAGCTGGAGAGACTGACGGGCTACGCCCTCTGGGCGTGGTCCCAGGGCGTGCTCCGGTTGCTTCCTGCAAAAAAGGAAAAAATTCACAAGAAGATGTCAAGTCCGGTTTTGATTAGATGAGGTGTGAGGTACTCGAGTGCGTCCCGTCCCGAGGAGGCGCGGGAAGCCAGGCAGGCCTCATCTTAGCATGGACTAATACCCTGGGAACGGGGCCCGAAGACGAGGCAGGGGAGGTGGTCCTTCCACGTGGGGCGATTCGGCCACAGTTAATGCCCTGGGAGAGGAAGCGCGCACAGCAGTTCCTCTCTCTGAGCTTATAACCGGTCGCTCGCCGCTACTCCCGAAACTTCCTTCTCCCCACTTCATCTTCTCTGCAACTGCTCTTCTTCCCCCTTCCCTTAAATCTCCCTCCTGCCGCCCCAATGGGCTTAGGGGCGAAGAAAGGGAAGGAGAAAGATTCCCGAATGTCGGATCTTGACCTCGAGCGGGAGGGTTGGAAGACTACCTGGGCGTTCCCCAGATGATGAATGGCGAGGAGGAATCTCGGGCGAGATTTCTGGCGAGATGTCTCGTGACGGAGCGCGCTCGCGGATGGTGTTCCGCGCTTCAATGGTTTGTTCGCGCCGGTCTGGTGCAGCGATGTCGCCCTATCTCCACACCGTACTGGAGGATTATGGCCTTTTCCTTGCTCAGCTTCACCCCAACGCCGTGCAGGCGCTGGCCATCTTCCAGCACCTATATGAGGCGTTTGTTCGGGTGATGCCGTTTGTGGCGGTCTTCCGCCAATTCTTCACGCCGCGTGTCGAGACTCGAGGTCTCATATCGGGATCGGTATCCTTCTGATTTCGTTCCAGTCTAGCCGACCACTTCATTGAAGGGGTCGTTGCATAGAAAACAAAAAAAATTCTTACGCGGGAGACACCCGAAAGGCCAAGATCTAATCTAGGAGACGAAGTGCAATGGGCAAAGAGTGGGTTAAAAAGAACACATACCCTTGAAGACACAAAGTGTTACGAGATCAAATCTCGTTGTTGGCGTAGTCGTACTCACACCGATCCCGATAGCGAGAAGATGTGCACCGCAATCCGGCGGTGCATCCGTGATCGGTCACACGTACGGTTGATGACGACCTCCGTTCCCTCATCCAGCGGGGCGCGGAAGTAGAGGATCCCTCGGAACTCCAGCAGCACGACAGCGTGGTGGTGGTGAAGAATCCCACGGTCAGGGCTTCGCCAAGCCGGAGACCATGGAATGGAGCGGGTGGAGAGGAAATGAGGTGGGCAAGTGTGTATGAGAAGAGGAGATCTCACCCTCCTTTTATAGGGGAGGGGAAGGCGGCCCAAGAGGGGGTGCGGCCAGCCATGGTGGTGCCCCCACCACTTCCCTTTTCATGTGAGTGGAAGCCCCACTCACATCCACTCATTTCCCTTAAAACTCTACTTAGAAAATCCAAGAGTTTTTCTTTAATAAATAAATAATATATTTTTATTTCTTTATTTCAGTATTTGTTAATTCTATTAACAAACTTTTGCATATAGCACCTCGAATCATTTGTTAATTCTATTAACAACCATTCGACGAAAAACCCCTTGAACTATTTCAATTTTCCCCGAAACAATTTCGGTGTTGCTCAAAATATTCTTCGATATTCCGTATCCTCTCAAACGCGTCATCGAACCTTAAGTGTGTCACCCTACGGTTAGTGAATAAGATAGACATGATCGAGACTCCTCTCCGATCAATAATCAACAGCGGGATCTAGAGATCCGTGATGACTCCTATATATTCAACGATGACTCTCGTGATTGTGTGAACCATCAACGTCGTCACTATTTCCCTTTGTCTCGCGATATTTTACTTGTCTGAGATTCGATCAT